>JASDQU010948675.1:7176-24181 GCA_032191745.1 Picea mariana
TAAATATTCACCTATGGATTTAAATAGATATAGACATTTGAAGCTACTAGTTTTCCTTCATGATCTACCTTCCAAAATTTTCAAATATCTTCCCACATTCAATGGAGAAGATGATGTTACCGTATAAAATCACATGACAACCTTTGAAAATTTCATAGATTTCTTATAAATTTAATATGAAGATTTCTTTATGATAATGTTCATTCATTCTTTAGTAGGCGAGGTCAAGAGATGGTTTAAAGACTTACCAACTTAATAATTTTTTTCCTAGGATGACTTTCATGATGTTTTCTTGCACAAATGGGCTGAGAGAAAATCTCACGATCATCATCTTTCTGAGTTTTATGCTACAAAAAGAATGAACGAAGAAACTGTTATGAAATTCAACAAAGGATTTCAGAACTTATATCATAATTTTCTTGTTGAGATTCGTCCTTCTGAAGTTGCTGCCAATGTATACTATGCACTAGTTCATCATCCTGATTTATATTTTTATCTCAGAAAAAGAAAGTCCCCAACATTGGAACAAATGTATATTGATGCTGAGGAAATTGAAAACAATCTTTGGGCCTATGGGAAACTTCTTAATCAAATAAAAGGTAATGATTCAAACGTAGAGAAGCAGAGAAAAGAAGATGAATCAGATATACATTTTTCTTTGCTTCATATTGCTGACAAACAAGATGAGTCTTTTATTTCAAATCAACAATATTTTAATGATTGGGAAGATGATTTTTGTATGAATTTTATAGGTGATTTTCAGTGATTTACTAAAGAAGAAGGTGACCAAGAGTTGGCACAACAAAAGTATTACAACATTGAGAATAAAGAAGAAAACCTTGCACATATAAATCAAGAAAACATTCTACAGATTGAGGGATCTATTTTAAAGGATCATCATAGGGTTGTTGAGTCATCAAGAAATCTGGTATATACCCTTGAATTTGAAAACAAAAGTTTATGCTTTACTTCACAGAGAATACATCATCAAAAATCTGAAGAATATATGCTTGAAATAAACCAAAACAGTTAGGTAACATTGGTTTACCATTATATTTTGTTCATAATTATATTTAAAAGGAAATTTTATGTGAAGCATATCATTTGGGAGATCTTGAATGTCAATCTTTTGGGAAAAAAACTAAAATAAATGCCAATACCAATTCCAGAGTTGCAACCCTCCGATGATAATTTTATTCATGTTAATTTTCAAGAACAATGACATATTTTGTATTTATCATCTTTAGAAATTTTAAATAATTTAGCATTTTATCATGAATATGAAGATATTTATACTACATTTCTTGAAGATGGGATGATTCTTGAAGATAAATAATTTTTTGAAATAGGTTTTGAACAATATGTTATCTTTGGACATATTCATGAAAATTATCATAAAGAGATAGCTCATTCTTCTTTACCTATTAATCAAAATAAAGACTTTGTTGAGCATTTTTCTTTTATTTCTCTTGAAAATTATGAAAAGAGTCAAGCATCTACTGGAGTATCTAAAAGTATGTGGCTGACCTTTGATTTATACTACAATCTTGTTGACTTAAGTTCTAATAATGCATTTTATGAAGAATGTCGACACAATAAAAAAGAGTTTGTTGCTCTTGATTGTTTTGAAGTTTATGATACACTATAGCAACTATGTCTTTAGAATCAAGAGACAAGTTTTCATGATCCAGTAGCAGTTTAGATGGAGTCTGCATTATCCAATAAGTTAAATGTCACAGGTTTCAATGTTTTACCAGTTTGTGGCCTAGGAGAACCTCCACTTAGTAATACATCAAGAAATATTTCAGAAACTGAGTTGAATCATGCATATAAGGAAGACCGATTTGAGGAATGTTTATCTTTTATGACTAACCAAGAGGAGGTAATTCTTCATATTTTTCAAGATCCTTTTGCAATCCACTTCAAATCACCAGGTTGTGTGGATTTTTCAACACCTTTTCTCTGTAAGTATGAAAAACAATTGTATGGTAAGTCACCCATTACTCTTTTGTTGCAGCTATTGTTCATGTTTTTCTCAAACATTTGCAGAGAAATAGTTTGTAATTTAAGTAATGAAATGTTTTCATGGTTACATTGGAAGTATGGTATCACTTGATTAAACATTTCAGAAGCTTAGAATATGATCAAATTGTATATAAATAAGCTCAAATTTGAGCATTTCTTTTCAATTTGCATACTTGTTTTTAGGTTTGTAAAGATAGTGTTATTATTATTTAGATTAGTTTAATAAATGAAACTAAACTCTATTAATCACTTACATTTATTTTAATCTCTATAAAAATGATAAGAATTTATTTATAGATAAAATTTCAAACATGTTATTTGCACAAGGTCCTTTTGTTTCTTTATCATTATTAAAATGGTATATTTGGGGTAATTTCTAAAATCTGAGTTGTTATATTAGATGATACTTGATAGTTTTCTCGAGAGAAACTTGAAAGAAAAAATAATAAACTATTATCATACTCATAGGAAAACATATGGTTAATCTTAAGAAGGCGCTAATCTCAGGGTTTACTTGAACATGTAGACACTTCTACTTAATTTATATCTTTAAGAATTATCATCCCATAGTGTTATTTCACATTGATTTCCCCCATATCACAAAATAAATAAAGTATTAAGACAAAGGGTGAAAGTAAATTCATGAAAATGATTTCCCCCATCTTGTCCAAAATATATGATGAAAGGAAATTCATTTAAATGATTTCCCTCATCTCAAATTAATGAAATAATGTTAAATAGTGGGATGGTGAAAGGAAATGCAGGATTTAGGAGTACATATATCTTCACTGGGGCTATGGATGCCTAGTTGGAAATGAAACAATGTATGTGATGACTGCTATGAACTAAAACTACATATCTTTACCCAGACCCTGTTATTAGTCCTCTTCAGGATTTTCTATACTTTGATCAAACTGAGTTTTATTTTAAAAAAATATAAAGAACTGATTTTTCCCTTGAGTTAAGAAAATCACCAGTTTGAATCTAATGTTTTAGATTGATTCTAATTAATTACCTTAGATAACTCCTGAGTAGATTTTGATGAAGGAAATTATTTTATAGCTTTACTTGAAATCTAAAATTCAACATGCTTTGAAGTTTTAAATTTTAATAATTTTAATATTTATGATATGAGATTTATATTGAAAAGTGAGAAAAAAGGTTTTAGTTTGTTGAATAAATTTTAGTTTAAATTAAAAAAAATAATGACTCCATTACCAATAAAGAAGGCACTAGGTCTGTTGTTCTTTCGTGCCTCGTAGGGAGACACAATCCCTAGATGGAGCCTAATGTTAGAACATAGAATAAAATCTAAAATAAAAATAAAATAAAAAATTATTTACAATAGGTGTTTTGAATTTTACTTGCATAAGGGTCTGGTTTGACTTTCTTTTAGATCATATTATTTTGTGGAGGCCTTAATGTTCTCCTCTTAATGTTTTTTGAAAATAAAGGGTCCTCATAACATTTTCGGAATATTGCATAGGTTTGCTTTTGGTTTCCCATTTTGAGTGATTTTTGGTTTTCATAATTTTCCATTTTTAATAATCCTATTATATCTGTCTCCTCTATATATTTTCGACAAGATAAAATTTGCCTCCTTTCGACTCCCAGATCAAAATTTATGGCCTTTTGAAGTTTGGCGTTTCTCCACTGTTTTGATAAATTGGCATGATGGCATGGCAACCTACATGGCAGTGTTGGCTTAGCATAGTCCACATGGAATGTTTTTTTACACATGGTGCTTCTATTGTCACCGCCACATGTCACCTCTACTAGATCGCCACATCAAGCATTAGTTGCCACATCTCTTGACTAATTGACATATTCATGTATTTAATTATTGTATATATTAAATGTTAAATGGTTGATGATCTATAAAAGAATAAACTGGGGAAGAGTATGGGGACTTCTGTGATTAAGCAGTGGATTAACCGTACTGGTCTATGGTTATGGAGCGAATTAACCATATCGGCCCGCGGTTAAGGAGCATTTTGAAATCCCTAGTCTGTGGTTAGGAACTCTCCCTTTTTTTACCAGTATCTCAATTGTTTTCCCTTTCTCAACCTTTTTCGGTGGTTTCTCGCCATCTCTTTTATGCTTCGATGGAATTTCCCTCCCAGCAGACCCTGATGGATTCTACCGCCTACGTGGAACCTGCCCCTTTGGATGTGGTTTTGATTGAGGAATTGACAGGTGGAAGTTTTTTTGAAAAACTGGAAGGTTTATGGGAAGCTCCTCTCCTACCTCAACATCCTCCAACGATCGAGCCGAGGATTTCTCTCTAGACTCATCTACTCAATAATATCCTTTTTGGGGACTTCTCTGAACCCTGGATTTCTAGTCTGTGAAACCCTACAAGTGGTTACTTACCTTCTCTCAGTCCACAACGGGCCTCAAACTTGGAATGGTTTAACCAAGATGAAGGAGGTCTTTTACTCTCCTTGCCCTCTTCTCCTCTTGTAGGTATTAGCTCCTCTAGTGTTTAGAGAGGGTTCTCGGGTCTTCCATATGTTTTTACAGAACAAGGCTCAGAAGGATCTCCCTCTTTTTCTAACAAAGGTTTTATCTCAGCTATGTTAGAGGTTGTGAATGGTATTATCTTTCTAAATAACACTCTCATGCGACTCCACCTTCTCTTTTCTCCGGTGGTAGTTCGGATTGTGGTGGATCTCGAGCGTAGGTAGGAGAAGTGCCAAGGTTAAAAAGGAAAAACCTAAAAATAAAAGGGAATATTGGAAACCTATCCCTCGGTGAAGAAGTAGAGATTAGCTAGGTAATCCACATGGATAGAAAAATGTTGGTAGGCCGTGCCAGTGGAAGAACATTTGCAGTCAAAACTATCATTGATTGGATGTAAATTTTCTGGAAGGAACATCTAGGTTATATCTCAGAGATTGTTGAGCTGAACAAGAATTGGTATACTTTTACCTTCCAAAATTCTAAGCACTCCAAGTGGACACTAGGAAAACCTTGGAGCATAAACAATTCCCCCCTTATTCTCAAACCCCAGAGTCCAATTTTTTATGCAAGTACAGAACAGTTGGATAAAATTCTGGTTTGGGTAAGACTCCTTGCGCTCCCCTTTCATCTTTGGACCTTTGATCACTTCAAATCAATCGAAAACTACATAGGCGACTTCCTAGATTCTGACATGACCTTCTAAGAAACAAAACAAAGGAAGGTGGCAAGAATTTTGGTCAATTTAAACATTAGGGAAGGTCTAGGTGAAGAGGTTGATCTTAGTTGGGTAAGCTACACCTACAATCAGAGACTTGATTATGAAAATATCCCTTTTAGGTGCAGGAGATGCCACCAATATGGACATCTGAACAAGAGTTGTAATCTACCAGTCAGAACCAGAGGAGTGGTTTACAAATTGGGTAAAGGGAGACCTCAAAACACAACTTCTACTGCGCCCAAAAGCGACGATCTTCGATCTCAGAAGGAACAAGGATTCCAGACTGACACTTTATTGGAAGCCTCGATTCTAGAATGCCACGATCACTACTCAGGACTTGCTTCTATTTCTGGTTCAGAAGCTTGAAGCCCTCCCAAGACTGGATCGAGACTGGCATCTACGGTGTCCTCAGGTATTTCCTCAAACTCTACACCTCCCATTACTGTTTTAATAAACAATTTAACTTTAAATGGAAATGAGTGGTTGAGGACTCTTCCTTTCCCATCTCTCCCTACCCACTCCCCTGCTCCCCTCCCCCCTCTCCTACCTCTCTTGCTCCCCTTACGATCTTCAACTCCTCTGGAATCCGCTACACCCACCCCTTCATTTGTTTTGTGTCCCTTCTTTGTCAAATATGACTCCTCCTCTTCCTCCTCAACTACCTCTACAGGACAATATTTCTTAAGGTCACTCAGTAAAGGAACTTCAGGGGATTTAGCCATGGAGCAGTCAAACACGGAAAAAAGCGGGCGGGGGAGAAAATCATATATTTCAAAGGCACCGAAGAAAGCCAAGAGTGACCTTCTGGCTAGGAAAAAAATCTTTATTGAACGGGTGCTTAAAGCAAGGCGAGACCTGGGAAAGGGGCCTTGATGAAATGATGCTTTTTTAACTATAGGGGATTAGCTGCCCCCCATAAAATACCAAGCCCTAAAAAGGGTGATCGACTCAGAACACCCTGATATACTTCTCCTACAAGAAATGATGGGGGAAGGAGAAGAAGTAAAATCCAAACTTTTTTCCTTACTCCTAAGCTGAAACTTTGAAAATTTTGGTCCAACTGGAAGATCCAGAGAACTAGCTATTGGGTGGAATACCCAATCTATAAAATTCATCAACTCTTGGGGATTTGAATCAGGAATTGGTATTACAGTCCTCTCGTCTGAATTGGAATATCCTCTTAACATTGTCAACATCTATGACCCCTGTCAAAACAGAGGCCCCTACTTGGAAAAGATATTCTCTTCTTGAAAGATCAACAAGTTATACTTGGAGGGGACTTAAAATTTTCTTTGGGTTTTTTTTGAAGTTTTGGGAACATACGCGAGAGCAGATACATTGACCAATTTTTTCACTAAAAAGATGGTTGAGTGCAACTTATTGGACATTGAGCCTATAAAAATCAAACCAACTTGGAGAAATAACAGAGTACGGGCTTCCAGTGTAGCCAAAAGATTGGATCATTTCCTGATAAAGGACACTCTGCTAGAAAATACTCTACAACTAAGGAAATGGATCGGTTATGGAAGCATCTCAGACCACAATCGAATTTTTATAGAAAATAGAAAAGGGTCGAACAAGCCACCAATCCCTTTCAAATTAAACATGACCTGGTTAACCGACGACTCTTTCACTAAACTGGTAAGAGAAAACTGGTCCCCCTTTTCTCAAGAAAATAATTTCTCGGTTGCTGCTCACTTTGTTAAAAACCTCCAAAGAATAAAAGGAAAAAAAAAGAGTTCGGATTATCAGAAACAACTATAGGAGGACTTGGAACTCGAAGCTCTAGAGAACCAAATAAAGCTCATGTCGGAGGAAGAAGGGGGTGGATTTTCATCATTAGAAGCCAATAAAAATCTGCTTAGAATGGAAGAAAGGAGAAACAGACTACTCAAGGAAAAGGAAGAGATGTGGAGATTAAAAAGCAGAGCCATCTGGATGAAAAGTGGAGATGAGAACACAAAAAAATTTCAAGCTTATGAAAAAGTTAGAAAGTGTTCTAACACCATTTGGCATCTTAAGAACCAAGATGGAACCCAGGAACATACCTTTGAAGGAATGTCAAGAATAGGGGAAAAGTACTTCTGAGAACTCTACAAAGCAGAAAACAAGGCTAACATAGAAGAAGTGATTCAAATGACGGAGTACTTCCCTAGTTTTGCAAATGAGGAGGATAACAAAACAATAATGGAGGAGGTGACCTCAGAGGAGTTAAAAGGAGTGATGGGAAGATTTCAAAAGGGAAAAATCCCAGGACCAAACAGATGGACCATTGAATTTTTCCTGGGCTTTTTTTATCTCCTTGGAAATAATATTCTAAGGCTAGTTGAAGAGATCATGCTAACAGGTCAAATGCCACTAAGACTAAACTCCACTTTTATAGCATTAATTCTAAAAAAAGACAACCCAAATTTTTTGGATGATTTTAGAACAATTTCACTCTACAATTGTATTTACAAGTTCGTGTCCAAAGTCTTAGCAAGAAGATTAAAAAGAATCCACTCGGAAAAAATTTCGAGCGAACAGTTTGGATTCTTGGAAGGAAGACAGATCCACGAAGCAATAGGGGTGGCATAAGAAGCACTACACAACATCAAGTCCAGAAAATTAAAAAATTTTGTCCTAAAAATCAATCTCTCCAAAGCTTATGATAGAGTAAGTTGGCACTATCTACTTCTCCTCTTAACACATTTAGGCTTTGCAGTTCCCTTCATCAGATGGATTATGTGCTGCATCACTATTGTCTCCTTCCTAGTGATCATATATGGTTTGGGCTCACCTTTTTTTAGATCTGAAAGGGGATTAATACAAGGCTGCCCACTCTCCCCTCTGCTTTTTCTCCTAGTAGTTAAAGGACTAAGCAGGGCACTTGCAGCTAGAAATCTTTCAGGATCCTTTCCCCGAATTAAAATCACTTCTTCTCTTCAAGTTACACATCTTCTTTTTGTGGATGATATAATTATCTTCACATCGGGATCTAGATCGGAGTTTGGGACCCTAAAAAACATCATAAATCTCTTCTCCAAAGCTACATGAATGCTCATAAACAAAGAGAAATCCTCCCTCACTACTTTTTTACTTTCAGATGGAGAAAAGGGACTTTTTAGACAACTTTTTCCTTTTTCAAAAAAGACTTTAGAATAAGGGATGAAGTATCTGGGTTTTGTTTTAAAACCAAATGAATACATGAAAGAGGATTGAATTTGTCTTCTAAAAAAACTGGAAAAAAGACTCTTATCTTGGAGTCACTGATGGCTTTCCAAGGCAGGTAGACTAGTCTTTGTTAAATCGGTCTTGGAAGCTATTCCAGTTTTTTGGATGTCACTCTCTTGGATTCCTAAAGGAACACTGGAGGTAGCTCGGAAACTCACTTTCATATTTTTCTAGAGTGGGAAAAAAGATTCTCATGTGAGTCCTTGGGTTCGATGGAAAAGAATCACTATCCCAAAGGCCCTAGGAGGATGGGGACTAAAAAACATTCATGTTTTCTCAAAGGCTTTGGCTACAAAAGGGGGTTGGCGATTGATAACCACAAACAGTATCTGGACAAAAGTAGTTATAAGAAAATACATTGAACCCGATTATGTGGAGTCGTGGATCAAACAGGCTCATAAATCTTTGAAAGGAGTATTGGTCATCTGGAAGGCTGTTATCAAATCCTTCTCAGTTATCAGGGAAGCACTAGCTTGGAAAATAGGAAATGGTCATTGGGTAAGGTTGGGTGCAGACCCCTGGATGGGCAGTGAAGGAAAAGATTTTGATTCAGATCAACTTGCTTTTCTATATAATAATCAAAGGTTTTGACACTTTATACAAACTTGTCGATCCGAATGCCACAAAATTTTGGACTCGGGGTTGGAAATTGGCTACTGGTCTCGAACTAAATGATGCAGATACAACAGAGCTTGAAAGATACATTACAGTTCTAAAAGAAACACATGTGAGATTAAGGGACCAAGAGGACGAACTCGTTTGGGACCGAACTACCTCAGGTCTCTACACTCCAAAGTAAGGGTATAACTTCTTAATCTGAGAACAAGTCCAAGCAGAACTGGCATGGTGGTGGAAAAAACTATGGAGATTAAATTGTCCTATGAAATCAAAACTATTTATGTGGAGTGTGTTAAATAACAAGGTTCCAACTTGGACATACTCCAGAAAAGAAAATTTTTTGGCCCGAGTAAATGTCCTATGTGTAAAACAGACAGAGAAACAACACAACACCTCTTCATAAACTATGTTTATATAAAGGAGATGTCGACAGAAGTGTCCAGAATTCTGAAACAACACTTTCAATGGACTGACCACTCTTTGGAACACGCCTCAAAGAACTGGTGGGAGAACAAAGGTTTTAAATCCTACAGACTACTACCCCTATTAATCATTTGGGGTGTTTGGCTTGCTAGGAATGAAGTCACTTTTAAAGAGGTTTTTCTAGCACCTGAAAAAACCACACTCAAAAGCTTGTCCATCCTCTCTTCATACTTACCAACTGAAGGGAGGGTCAAGACCATAAACATAAGAGAAGTCACCATTGATAAAACAAAACTTGCGGTTTTTTTTTATGGAGCCTCCCAAAATTACAGATGTGGGGGACGAGGGATTTTATACTTCTCAGACTCACACTACTACACTTTGACTTCTGGCTTGGGAGTAGGAACAAACAATTATGCAAAACTAATGAGCCTCAAACTACTCATGGCCTTTGCACTTGAATAGAATTGTAAAGTGATAACAATTTATGGAGACTCAAAAAATGTGATAAACTGGATTAATGGTTCTCAAAGATGCACAAATATTAGACTTGCTAATATTGTGGAAGACATAAAATCACTACAGATGGTTTTTTATTCTTGTACCTGTCATCATGTGTACAGGGAAAGAAATGAAGAGGTGGACCCACGAGTCTCGAAAGAAGGCTCACACATGTAATTGGGCCACTGGAATATTTCAGAGTTCTTAAATGAACACATTCAGGATCAACAAAGAACCTTCATGTGAACACTGGATACCTTTTTGGACAGATATATGCCGCATACATATTGCAAATTTTGTAAAATCCTAGCGGATTTGAACACATAACTATAAAAGGAAGGACTTCAATGATATTTGAAGCAAATACGTAGACATACAGATTATATGAGTACACTCTAGAAGTGTATCTACAAAATGTAATTTTGATCACAACTGATGATATAAAATTACACTTTTTTCCTTGGAAAATAAAATGTTAAATACTAAATATTTCATTATTGTATATATTATTTTATTTTAATTATTTATTATGTTTTTTTATGTTTTTCAAGTCTCCCGAATGACGTGTAAAATATGTCTATATTTTTTATATATTATTATTACATTTTATTTATATTATTTAATTAATATTTTATATTATTTTTAAATTTTGGGGAATGTAATTTTCAAATCTTATTAATCTGGCGAAGTGATTTTATTGTATATTTTATTTTACTTTTAGATATTTAATTTTGTTTTTAGATTTTATTTTATATTTATGTGATTCTCAAATCTTATTAATCCAGAAGTGATTTTATTGTATATTTTATTTTGTTTTTAGATTTTATTGTATATTTTGTTTTGTTTTTATTTTATGTATTTATCATTTATTTTATATTTTAGAAACTTAGAGAGGTCTTGTCAAATAGTGTGCCATATAGTATGGATGTGGATGATAACTTTCTTAACAAACAACTCTAGTGTATTTCATTTTTATTTTATTTTGTTTTTAGATTTTATTGTATATTTTATTTTGTCAAATGTTGTGCCATATAGTATGGATGTGGATGATAACTTTCTTAACAAACAACTCTAATGTATTTCATTTTTTTTATTTTGTTTTTATATTTATTTTATATTTTAGAAGCTTAGAGAGGTCTTGTCAAATGGTGTGCCATATAGTATGGATGTGGATGATAACTTTGTCAAATGGTGTGACATATAGTATGGATGTGGACGATAATTTTCTTAACAAATGGTGTGCCATATAGTATGGATGTGGATGATAACTTTGTCAAATGGTGTGCCATATAGTATGGATGTGGATGATAATTTTCTTAACAAATGGTGTGCCATATAGTATGGATGTGGATGATGAGGCTCTATGGTTGGGCGAAACCCTAGGCGCTCACACCCTTTCTCTCTCAGTGAGGTTTCTCTAGCCGTAGACGTCGTCCCTCCTGTCCATTGCCAGTCGCAACTGCAGATCACGTGGATACTCCAGGATCCTTGTGCGGTGGATTGTTTCTTTGCGGCGGTTTGAGGATTGCATGCAGATCGCCTGGAAACCCTAGCCGCAGTGCCCATCCCTCCTGTTCGTTGCCAGTCACAGTTGCAGACCACCTGGATACTCTAGGCTCCTTGTGCGGTGGATTGTTGCTATGCGACGGCCTGAGGATCTTCACAGATCCGTGTCTCTTCCTCCTCGATTGTTGTAGGTGCGGATGGGGGTCGGTTTCCCCTCCTTGTGTGACCAGGGCTTGAAACTCTTGGTGTATGCATCCTATTATGACCTGGCCACTTCTTTGGTGTCTACTATGAGGGAGGATCCAATTTTTTTTTTCGAGATGTAGTCTCATTTTTGGGAGATCCTATTGGGGTGATGCATGGGTTTCTTTATCTCAGATCTGAATATTCTAAGTGAGCTCCTTTCTTTTACTGCTCCTTCTCTGCGATTACTCCCTCCGGGTTCTTTGGTTTGTTCAGGGTTTGATGTATGTCCAGTTCAGGATCCTTTCGGTGACTGTTGATACTATCTAGCGCAGGTTGTGCTAGACCTTTGAGGTCCTTTCCTTGGGAGTGCGGTGCAGGTTCTACACCTTGAGGTCCATGGACTGGGCGTGCAGTTCATGGTTTTACTGATGTTGTTTTTAGGTCTTCATTGTCGTTGCTGCAAACTAGTTCTGCTTGTGATGGTTTTCATACCGCTCTAACCTGGTCCATCTGAACTCCTAGGGTTGTTTGGGTATTTTGTTTGGAGTTTTATTCAGTGATGGGTTCTCTTGTTCAGGGTTTCTGGCCTATTAAGGGTTTCTATCAGTTTCCATCTTTTCTTTTTTTGGCTCTCCAACCAACTACTTTGTGTACCTTTGGGATATTCTACCCAGGATTGGGTCATGCCTTTGGCACCTACAAAATGTAATTTGGTTTTTGGATGAATAGAATTACGTTTTTTTCCGGGGAAAAAAAAGTATGGATGTGGATGATAACTTTGTCAAATGGTGTGCCATATAGTATGGATGTGGATGATAACTTTATTAACAAAGAACTCTAGTGTATTTCATTTTTTTATTTTGTTTTTAGACTTTATTGTATATTTATGTGATTCTCAAATCTTATTACTTCCGAAGTGATTGATTTTATTGTATATTTTAATTTGTTTTGCTTTTATGTATTTATCATTTATTTGATTAAAACTTCTTTTAAATATTTTAATTTTTAATATTTTATTATTAACCTAACCTACCTCTCCACATACTCTCAACGTTTAATATTCCACATACTCTCCACGTTTAATTTTATATATTAAGTAATTCACCACACCCTCCCCTAGGGTTTCCACTCCACGTTCACACAAATACGCCATATACCCATTTGTCTATAAACACTAAACTTCTATTTCCTCCCATGCATGTGGGTTTATAAATTTTTTTATTGTTTTTAACTTACCCAAAACACACCAACCGTTCACCAATTTGCACCATCGTAGTTTCAACACCTTGACTTCGAGAGGTCATAACTCAAGATCCGGGGCACAAAATCAGGTCCGTGAGAACTCATTGGAAGGATAAAATCGATGAGAACAATATGGAAACATTTATTCAACCAAATATGATCATTAAACCTTCCTAAAAACTAACAGAAAAGACGGTTATGAATTTTCAACAACTGGGTTTATGAATGAATTTTTGGAAGAGATTTCATTACCAAAATGACATATTGTTAAAATTATGTTTCTAGAATAACTATCTGTCAAGAATATCATGGAAAGAAACAATTGGAAGCTCAGATTTATTTTCTATTAAATTGATTTTATTTTGGATAGTTTGGTTTCGAATGATTTAGATTTGGATTTGATCTTCATTTTTTATTGATTTTAACAAACAATTTTGTTGATATGTTCTACAGATTTTGTTGAAGTGAATCATAGGATTGGAGCAACAGAGAAAAAAGAGGAATTTTCCATCTCCTAATTTAAATTCTAAAATATTCATCAAACTACCTTGGAACAACTCTCTGTTAGGGATAACAAAATTGAGAATTATAAATAGAGAATTGTATGAGAAAAGGGGGGAGCTTAGGGATAGTTTTGGGCAACAAGGTTACATTCTCTGTAAATCCTATGTGGCTGTTGTAAATATTCTAAGACAACATGATTTAATTTATTGGATTCATTGCTCATTCTTCAGTAGAGCCTTGTCTCTTATTCTATTTTATTTATTTTGTTTCTTATTATGCCATCATTGTTCATGACTATTTTGCAGTAAGATCATTATTAGGGTTATAGAAGTAACAATTTGGTATAACCTCTACTATTGCAATTATAAAATAATCATTTGAGACAAAGAATTTCCTTTGTCTTACTATGAGTAAGACTTGACCCTTGTTTCAACATGTTTTACTTATTCATATCCTTGATATATTGTCTTATATCCATTCACCATCCTTTTCCTGGATTCATCATTGGCAATGCCCAATAAATGGTCTTTTATTCATCTCAAATTTATAGAGATTTCTTTTGCCCTCTTTATGTATGAGATTTAATTGTTTATCTTCTTTTCTTCTATCTTTCATGATAATTTTTTTGTGCTATGTTTAATGAGGCTCCATGCCTAATAGATTTAGGTCATTGATTTGATAGTTTTAAAACCTTTTATCCAGTCTGTTGTCTCTTAGCCTAAGCCTTGTTTATTCTTTGTTTGGTTTCATTATCTTAAATCTGGCCACTGCATTTTTTATGTTCAAATGTTGCCTGGTGAGATTGAGAAACCCATATTTTATAATCATAAGAGGGATCCCCATTTGGATGGAAGGGACATCTTGTGAGTCAGAAGTTAGTTGAAAATTTACTAGGAATTTATCTTTTGCAGCCAAGAGATATCTCTAGTAACAACACCTCCCATGGCCCTTTTGACCCAGTCATTGCCTCGATAATAGCCTCGTCTGATGGCATGACAATATCAATATAGTATGGAGAAGTTGAAGAATTATGAACCCATACAGACTCCAGATACTAATCATCCTCCTTTTTCTGTAAAGGAGTTTGATACGAGTCTACAGTGGCTTGCTGAATAGTCTGGTAAGCGACCTCATATGTAGGCATCGGCATAGCCATCCTGGCATGTGCACGACCTTCAACTGAATCAAACGATGACGGTAACATCTATGGATATTGTAGATACGACATTCTTAATGAAACAAATCTTGTAATGAGAGTCGGGGAACTTGACTTTTGAAAGACGACCGGAGTGGCGCGAATATAAGACACCGGTGATGGAAAATTAAAAGTTCCCATGAGTGAAGGACACATTTCAACACTGATACTCTCAATTTCCAACTAAGAGTTTTCGATGAAGGGAATCGTGGATCCCAGATTTGTTGTGGAGCTAGAGTAGTTAAAATCCATCTGATCGATAGTTATAATTCTTCCCTCATGGGGAAAACATAAAATTTGAAATATTGAAGAAACGATGGTCGTCATCGCATAAGTCCAACTCTTTCCTGATAACAAATTATAGTCAAGAGGTGCATCGACTAAATCTACTTCTACGTAAACATAATTCCCTCCTAACTGGATCAGAAAAGAGAAAATAAGCCCATGTGGTCTAAAACATTGTCCGTAAAATGAGGTTAATAAAGCAAGAGAAGGTGCGAGCTCTAGACAACCAATAAATTTCTAGCAGGATAGGGACATGACACACGTCGAAGCTCCCTTGTCTACGATGGTCCTCATGATTACGTGTTTCGTGTATACAACGTCAATCTAGAAGGGTACATGATAAGGAAGGCGAGGCTTCACATAAGAAGTGTAAAACTTCATAGTGAGATGGCTGGAAGAATCCGTCGCTTCGATCGCAGATAAAAATGTGATGTGTTGTGTAGGGAAACTTTGAAGCACCTATAAAACATACATCGCACATGACGTTTGAGATAAATCCTCAACAATGGGATAGTTGGGTGCAACTCGAGCATTAGGGTTATGCAACATACTTTTGTACACATCCTTTGGCATGCACGACATCATTTCCTTCTCAGGTTTTTCGATGTGGAGGGGCCCCTGAGGATCAAAAATTTCTTTACCTTTCAATGTTGACTTTGGATTACTACAATCATGAGTTCTGGATGACAAGTCTACCTCCTCTTTTAACTTCATATGATTTACCATATTAACGAACGAGAATGATTCGTCTGACAAAGGTTGATTCAGATTTAATGAGTAGAAGAAAATGTATACAAATATATATTATTAACACAAAGATACCATGAACAATAAAAAATATACAGTAAAACTTGGCTTCTATTAAATAAAGAAATTTGTTGAAACTGGAAAATGCAGACTGAAACAAGCTTGCTAGAATGGTGGTGGCTTATCTCTGAGAAGAGATGTGATGGTTGTGCTCATTCACAAGAAGATGAGTACAATGAGGCTCAAAAAAGATTTTTACATAAAACTTGAATGCAAAAGATCCTGACAACTAAAAATCTAACCCTAGGAGATGAAGCGCCAAAAGTCATGTGAGCCTCGTTGGGGTAAGTTGGTACATCAACTTCCCAGGGTTGTAACTTTTGCAGACGATCTCCATTTGGGGCATTCGATAACTCATCGGAAAGGTATATACAAGAAGTACAAATTCCATCGAGGGTTAGAGAATTCCATTTTTAAACCCTGCCCCCCAAAAAGTAAAAAAAAAAATGTTGTTTAGGGCCTCAAAACGACCCTGAAAGTTTGGGATTCGAAAATCTAGAAAAAAAAATAGTGCTAAGATGAAAATTGTAACTGCCAAGATGAAAGTTGTATGTGATCCAGTTGGAAGAGGTGGGTTGCCATTGATATCCACCTGGATCAATCCTCTCTCCTTAGGAAGCAATGGTCTCCATTGCGTTGAGCTCCTCTGATCATATGAGGAAAATTCTGTTGAATTTGGCCCCTGGTGATCCATTTGCCTTAGTGCAAGAGATTCCCTGCTTTGAAAACCCAATAAAGCTGAAGCTTCTATTGGTGAGTGCCCTTGACCTGTGTGTCCACGATATGATTAGTGGATGCTTTTTCCATGCAGTTAGGGTTGAGCTCTATTGGTGTCAACTATTCTGCTATCTCTGAGGTGCCCAATAATGGTGGAAAATATGGTCGAAGGAGGTCCACATTAAATATTGGGTGCAAGCCAAGGAATGGGGGGATGTTGAGCTCAAAATTATTGTCGCCTATAGCCTTGGTGATGGTGTAAGATCCATAGTGAAGTAGACGAAGCTTCCGATGGGGCCCCATAAGGATTTATTTCTTCAAGTGCAACCAAACTTTATCTCCCACCTAAAACTTGTGTGGCACTCAATGTTGATCATGGCGCTGCTTATACTTGGCATTGGACTTCTGTAAAATATCCTGAACCTATTGGCGGATGTGCTCGATCTGCTCAATGAACTGGGTAGCTTTGTTGGCTTTAGTTTGAGCATGGGACGAGTTTGCATGGGTGGCCACAAGGGGTAGTGCAACATCCATGGGACCCAATGGTTGAAATCCCAACCTCACCTGAAAGGGGATATGGTCGGTTGAGCTATGTATGGATA
>JASDQU010948676.1:7961-18514 GCA_032191745.1 Picea mariana
TCACCCTCTTCTCCAATACTCTTCTGGTTAGTTTCCTTAGGGTTCCAAAGTCATTTATGGGTTATTTCTGGTTTATTTAAGGGTTGTAAATAAAGGGTAGTTTCAAGCCCAAGGGTTCAGGTTGTGTTTTCCATGGTTGTAGGTGGTTAATCCCTAGGTTTCATTTTTTAAACTGGGCTCTGATACCATTTGTAACAACCATAATGGATTTAAAAATAGAGTAAATTTATATTTATGTTTAACCATGATAGGGGATTTCTTCCATCTTGGTTGCAAGATTTAAGAACCAAATCTAATGCATGACATAGTATATCTATAACTGGTACAACTTGAAATTTCTTGAATTTAGTACAAAAATAATAATTTCTTAATTTACCTCTTGAAGAAGAAGGTTGTCCTGCTAAAATTTCGTGTTGAAAGTGCTTACCTGAATTCTTGCCTGAAACTGAGTATTTACCTCCCAGCCAACTAGGAACAACCTCTCTGGCTCCCTATCTCCATGAATCCTTGAGGTTTCCTGGCCCTTGAGCCCAAAGTTCCTAGAAACAATAGTGCCCTTGTAAAAGTCCCCAAAACAATCTTTCCTTCCAATCTCCTCCTCCTTCTCTTTCCCTTCCTCTAGAATCCCCCCCGCAAAGAAAAGAAGACCCCTCTCCCCGTCCTCTCCCATCTTCCTTATCCCCCTCTCTCGAATCCCTCTCGCTCATTCAATTCCCCAACTTCCTTATCCCCTCATTAATTCCCTCACCTACCATAATATAWTAAAATARTAAAAAAAGATTDATTGTATTTAATTTAATAATSAATCAAATTTAACKTAACAACTATRATCAATAAAAGTAATTGGTTTGTTACACATATATCTCCTTTTTCTCTTTGGATTCCTATTCTTATTTTTTCTTCTTTCTCTCTTCTCCTTCCTCCTTCTCTAACCATTCTCTTTTTCTTGGGCTTTGTAAATCATGTTTCCTTTGTTCCTCCTTGGAAAATTTCCTTTGTATTCCATCTCCTTCTAGACAACCTCCTCTTCTTTCTTTCTCCCTAGCTCTTTTTCCCATTTCCTTTATGATTCTTATTCTTCTTGTAACCTTAACTGGTCATCTTGGAAAACCTCCAATTATGCTTCTTCCTCTAATTTTATTTCCTCTTATATTTAGGATTATTCAAATTCTTTCTTATCCCTCTCATCAACCACCCCTCTCAGTATCTCAACCAATTGTCCATCTATAGACAGATATTTAAAATTTGTAATTTGAGAGTTCCTTTTCCTTTCCAAAACTTCCTCCCAATTACTAGAATCTTGGAAGAATATCTCATCTTCCCATTTCTCAAGGTCGTAAGGCCAGGATGCAGACACTAACTCATATTTCTTTGAAAATATCCCTCTTGGGTCATGCCTTCTGAATTGTCCCAATAAGAAACAATATTCCAAATGAATAGTTGCTTCTTGCGAGGCATGCTTTGGATATTTGATGAAATAATGACCTAACTCGAAACCATACGGTATACACATTTTCTTCTTTACCTCATTTAGTAGTGAAGTGTTGAACCCTTCATACACTATCTGATAGGTGATCTCCAAGATAACCAATCGATCAGGTAGATACTTCGGCAAGAGATGAGGTGTTACAGTTGCACCGAAAATACTTATAAGTGAAATATTCTTGGATGCACCAATTGACAATACAATTTATCAGCTACTTAGCATCATCAATCCATCTAGGGCACTCCTCATTGAATATGATGACATAAAATCATGCCAGTAAATGGTCACAAATTTCAATGTATCTCCTCTTATTGTTCTCCCATAAAATTTGAAAATATACATGAACTAGGGATTTTGAACTATTCCAACTCATATTTAATCATGGAAACAAGTTTGTTCACGAGCTGACAACCTAGTTGCCTTTGATTTTAGCGACTTAAATAGATGATTGCAAGGGTATACCATGGTACCTAGGGCAGACATCGAGCCACGCTTTGGAGAGTATACCCAGAGGGCGCTTCCGTGTTCGAGTTTCACTTGCACCAATAAGTTGCTCTAGTGTTGGTTGTTGTAACTGCTCTTCGAACTTGTAATAGTGGTTTGCTTGCTGCATCTCATAGGAGATTTTTCTAGTATGTGTTTTAGTATTCAATGATAGAAAGCCTTAGTGTGTCATTTATCCTTTCACACAGTTGAAGATCAAGAGATATGTCAGTCGCAAAGGATTTTGGACCTCTCACCAGTTAACTTGGAGCCACTACCCCCACCATGAAGGTGAAGACTTGACCAAGAAGGGTCATTTGAGAAGACCGGGCCACAGGAAGATGTACCCGATCCATCTCCAAGAGGAGAACATTCGTTTCCATAGGGACCAACTATTTCCTTCCAGTAGTTAAACTGTTTCCTGAAGGAACCTACTCTGATACCAATTGTTGGATTACTGAGAGAGGGGGTGAATCAATAATAGAGAAATAAAATCCTTTCTCACGATAAAATGCAAGTGTTATATCGATTTAGGATTATGATCCAATAGTTGTAGAGTAAATAAACACTGAACAAATGAACAATTACACACATACACAATACACCAGTGTTTACGTGGAAACCCAAAGCGGGAGAAAACCACATAATGTTTTTTCTTATATGTGTTTAAGAATTACATATATTGGAACCACCAACTTCCTTTGATTTAAGAATTACATTCATTGGAAGCACCAAATTCCTTTAAGAATTACATTCATTGGAAGCACCAACTTCCTTTGATTTAAGAATTACATTCATTGGAAGCACCAACCTCCTTTTTCTTATATGTCTTTAAGAATTACATTCATTGGAAACACCACTTTTTATGAAGGCCACCACCAATGTATTGGTGAAAACCCTCTTGAACATCTCATTGTGCCTACATTTGGTGAGAGATAGAAAATCCTTTCCCAGAACTTGATTGATTTCTTCGATGATTTGACCTATGGGTATCTTGTATAGAACCCTTGAGGCTCATGTGACTTGGCATAGTGAGGCAGTTAATTTGTCTGTCTGCTTCTTCACCTCCATGAATTATTTCTTGAATGAATGAGATTCTTCGGCTGACTTGAATACCTCATCTAACGCCAGCATCTTCTTTACAATGTCTTCCATTCAACTGTCTATATTATTCACTCGAATTAAGAATTACAAAATTTGGATTTCAGCATGTTGTGGATTTGAATGCAAATCTTGTGTATGGAAGGTTTTTATCTTTTCTATCCAATATTGCATATGATTCTTATAACAATGCATGTCTCTATTATTTATTGGCACTAAAACTCCTAAAAAATTTTAATAGTTTGTTTGTATGTTGGGTGATATTATTTAGTTAGTTCCTGCAATCTCATCTCAAGGAAATATTAGTTATTTCTGACAAACAATCTCTTTTCATGTTGAGTCAGTAAACTTGTAGGTCAAACACATTCCACTTGTAGCATTTTCCACTGTGACTGGAACAAAATCTTGTAAAGTTGGTTCTGTGTGTCGTGTTGTTAAGAGTGGGTGCAACTTGGCAATGGCTTTTTCAGAGTTGAGATTGCATACTGTGATTCAATGACATGAATTTTTCTTCAATAACTTGGGGAATGTTTTTGTTACATGGATGTTTAATTTTGGAAAAACATTTATTCTGCTCTATGAAGTTATATGTTTACCATGTTAAAGATCCCATGGTTTTGATTTTTGTTGTGTCCTTGATTTATATTTTTTTATTTACTGATCCGTCATGAGATATTGGAGTTGTTCAACCTTGGGGTTTGGATACAAACACCAAAATTTTTCTTTTAATATTTGTATATACACCTATTTTCTATTTTTTTATTTTTTTCTGCATCTAACCCTTATAATTGTTTCCTTCTGTTGGTTTGCAGGTGAGGATGTTTATAGGTATAGGGGTTGGAACAATGGAACAAGGAATATGTGGACATGGGACTGGAAGCGGTGTGGCAGGGTCTTTTCCTTGTTTCACTCACCCTCTTCTCCAATACTCTTCTAGGTAGTTTCCTTAGGGTTCCAATGTCATTTATGGGTTATTTCTGGTTTATTTAAGGGTTGTAAATAAAAGGTACTTTCATGCCCAAGGGTTCAGGTTGTGTTTTTCAGGGTTGTAGGTGGTTAAGCCCTAGGTTTCATTTTTGAAACTGGGCTCTGATACCATTTGTAGCAACCATAATGGATTTAAAAATAGAGTAAATTTATATTTCTGTTTAACCATGGTAGGGGATTTCTTCCATCCTGATTGCAAGATTTAAGAACAAAATATAAGACATGACATGGTATATCTATAAATGGTATAACTTGAAATTTATTGAATTTAGTACAAAAATAATAATTTCTTAATTTACCTCTTGAATAAGAAGGTCGTCCTGCTAAAATTGCTTGTTGAAAGTGCTTACCTGAATGCTTGCCTGAAACTAAATATTTACCTCCAAGCCAACTAGGAACAACCTCTCTGGCTCCCTATCTCCAGGAATCCTTGAGGTTTCCTAGACCCCGAGCCCAAAGTTCCTAGAAACAATAGTGCCCTTGTAAAAGTCCCCAAAACAATCTTTCCTTCCAATCTCCTCCCCCTTCTCTTTCCCTTCCTCTAGAATCACCCCCCAAAAGAAAAGAAGACCCCTCTCCCCGTCCTCTCCCATCTTCCTTATCCCCCTCTCTCGAATCCCTCTCGCTCATTCAATTCCCCAACTTCCTTATCCCCTCATTAATTCCCTCACCTACCATAATATAATAAAATAGTAAAAAAAGATTAATTGTATTTAATTTAATAATGAATCAAATTTAACGTAACAACTATGATCAATAAAAGTAATTGGTTTGTTACACATATATCTCCTTTTTCTCTTTGGATTCCTATTCTTATTTTTTCTTCTTTCTCTCTTCTCCTTCCTCCTTCTCTAACSATTCTCTTTTTCTCARKMTTTGTAAATCATGWTTCCTTTGTTCCTCCTTGGAAACTTTCCTCTTGTAWTCCATCTYCTTYTAGACAACCTCCTCTTMWTTCTTTMTCCTTAGCTCTTTTTCCCRTTTCYTTTATGATTCTTGTTCTTCTTGYAACCTTAACTRGTCATYTYGGAAAACCTTCAATYATGCTTCTTCCTCTAATTTYATTTCCTCTAATATTTAGGATTATTCAAATTCTTTMTTATCCCTCKCATYAACCACCCCTCTCRGTATCTCAACCAATTKTYCATCTATAGAYARAKATTTAAAATTTGTAATTTGAGAGTTCCTTTTCCTTTCCWAAACTTCCTCCCAATTACTAGCATCTTGGAAGAATATCTCATCTTCCCATTTCTCAAGGTTGTAAGGMYAGGCTGYAGACACTAACTCATATTTCTTGGAAAATATCYTTTTTGGKTCATGCCTTCTAAATTGTCCCAATAAGAAACAATATTCYAAATGAATAGTYGCTTCTTGYGAGGCATKCTTTKGATATTTGATGAAATAATGACCTAACTCGAAACCATAKGGTATACATATTTTCTTCTTTACCTCATTTAGTAGTGAAGTGTTGAACCCTTCATACATTATCTGATAGGTGATCTCCCAGATAACCAATCGATCAGGTAGATACTTCGGCAAGAGATGAGGTGTTACAGTTGCACCGAAAATAATTATAAGTGAAATCTTCTTGGATGCACCAATTGACAATACAATTTATCAGCTACTTAGCATCATCAATCAATCTAGGGTACTCCTCATTGAATATGATGACATAAAATCATGCTAAGAAATGGTCACAAATTTCAATGTATCTCCTCTTATTGTTCTCCTATAAAATTTGGAAATATACATGAACTGGGGATTTTGAACTATTCCAACTCTTATTTAATCATGGAAACAAGTTTGTAGAACATTTTAACATCAATAAGTAAGAGGCCATATAAAAAGTAGGAATATACCATGTGTTTCCTTGGCATGATGCATTCATTCAATTATCACATTCAACTGATTAGACAAAATTCCTCCCCAATTAAACATTTTCCTTGGTGTGGCCACTGTGTAAGCCAAAGAGAGCCATGTAGTCGAGAATATTGATCAATCCTTCTCCCCATATAATCAACATATCAAAACCATTCAATACATGTATGGTTCTCTCAAACTGGTCAATTTGTACCATCCACTAGCTCTATTCACAACTTTCTTATCTTCTTATAAGCTCTATTTTCTTGATACCCTACTCATTGTGGTCCACCCGACTGTCGAATATACCCGCCTGGTAGTTGTTCATGAGCTGACAACCTAGTTGCCTTTGATTTTAGGGACTTAAACAGGTGACTGCAGGGGTATACTGTGGAACCTAGGGTAGACATTGGGCCATGCTTTGGAGAGTATACTAAGAGGGCGCTTCCGTGTTTGAGTTTCACTTGCACCGGTAAGTTGCTCTAGTGTTGGTTTTTTTAACTGCTCTTCCAACTAGTAATAGTGGTTTTCTTGCTGCATATCATAGGAGCTTTTTCTAGTGTGTGTTTTAGTATTCAACGATAGAAAGCCTTAGTGTGTCGTTGATCCTGTCACACATTGGAAGATCAAGAGATATGCCGGTCGCAAAGGCTTTTGGACCTCCCGCCGGTTAACTTTGAGCCACTACCGCCACCGTGAAGGCGAAGACTTGACTAAGAAGGATCATTTGAGACGACTGGGCCACAGGAAGATGTACCCAAGCCATCTTTGAGAGGTTAAGATTCGTTTCCATAAGGACGAACTATTTCCTTCCAGTAGTTAAACTATTTCTTGAAGGAACCTACTCTAATACCAATTGTTGGATTACTGAGAGGGGGGGTGAATATATAATAGAGAAATAAAATCCTTTCTCATGATAAAATGCAAGTTTTATATCGATGTAGGATTATGATCCAATAGTTGTAGAGTAAATAAACACTGAACAAATGAACAATTACACACATACACAATACACCAGTGTTTACGTGGAAACCCAAAGCGGGAGAAATCCACATGATGTTTTTTCTTATATGTGTTTAAGAATTACATTCATTGGAAGCACCAACTTCCTTTGTTTTAAGAATTACGTTCATTGGAAGCACCAACTTCCTTTAAGAATTATATTCATTGGAAGCACCAACTTCCTTTTTCTTATATGTCTTTAAGAATTACATTCACTGGAAACAACACTTTTTATGAAGGCCACCACCAATGTAATGGTGAATACCCTCTTGAACATCTCGTTGTGCCTACATTTGGTGAGAGATAGAAAATCCTTTCCCAGAACTTGATTGATTTCTTCAATGATTTGACCTCTGGGTATCTTGTACAAGACCCTTGAGGCTCATGCGACTTGGCGTAGTGGGGCAGTTAATTTGTCTGTCTGATTCTTCACCTCCATGAATTATTGCTTGAATGAATGAGCTTCTTCGGTTGACTTGAATACCTCATCCAACACCAACATCTTCTTTACTATGTCTTCGATTCAATTGTCTATATTATTCACTCGAATTAAGAATTACAAAATTTGGATTTCAGCATGTTGTGGATTTGAATGCAAATGTTGTGTATGGAAGGTTTTTATTTTTTCTATCCAATGTTGCATATGATTCTTATAACAATGCATGTCTCTATTATTTATTGGCACTAAAACATCTGAAATTTTTTACTAGTTTGTTTATATGTTGGGTGATATTATTTAGTTAGTTCCTGCAATCTCATCTCAAGGCAATATTAGTTATTTCTGACAAACAATCTCTTTTCATGTTGAGTCAATAGACTTGAAGGTTAAACACATTCCACTTGGAGCATTTTCCACTGCGATTGGAACAAAATCTTGTAAAGTTGGGTTTGTGTGTCTTGTTTTTAAGAGTGGGTGCAACTTGGCGACAGTTTTTTGAGAGTTGAGATTGCATACTGTGATTCAATGACACGAATTTTTCCTCATTAACTTGGGGAATGTTTTTGTTACATGGATGTTTAATTTTGGAAAAACATTTATTCCGCTCTATGAAGTTATATGTTTACTATGTTACAGATCCTATGGTTTTGATTTTGGTTGTGTCTTTGATTTATATATTTGTATTTACTGATCCATCTTAAGATATTGGAGTTGTTCAACCTTGGGGTTTGGATACAAACACCAAACTTTTTCTTTTAATATTTGTATATACACCTATTTTCTATTTTTTTATTTTTTTCTGCATCTAACCCTTATAATTGTTTCCTTATGTTCGTTTGTAGGTGAGGATGTTTATAGGTATAGGGGTTGGAACAATGGAACAAGGAATATGTGGACATGGGACTGGAAGAGGTGTGGCAGGGTCTTTTCCTTGTTGCACTCACCCTCTTCTCCAATACTCTTCTAGGTAGTTTCCTTAGGGTTCCAAAGTCATTTATTGGTTATTTCTGGTTTATTTAAGGGTTGTAAATAAAGGGTAGTTTCATGCCCAAGGGTTCAGGTTGTGTTTTCCAGGGTTGTAGGTGGTCAATCCCTAGGTTTCATTTTTGAAACTGGGCTCTGATACCATTTGTAACAATCATAATGGATTTAAAAATAGAGTAAATTTATATTTCTGTTTAACCATGATAGGGGATTTCTTCCATCCTGGTTGCAAGATTTAAGAACAAAATCTAAGACATGAAATAGTATATCTATAACTGGTATAACTTGAAATTTCTTGAATTTAATACAAAAATAATAATTTCTTAATTTACCTCTTGAAGAAGAAGGTCGTCCTGCTAAAATTGCTTGTTGAAAGTGCTTAGCTGAATGCTTGGCTGAAACTGAATATTTACCTCCCAGCCAACTAGGAACAACCTCTCTGGCTCCCTATCTCCAGGAATCCTTAAGGGTTCCTGGCCCCCGAGCCCAAAGTTCCTAGAAACAATAGTGCCCTTGTAAAAGTCCTAAAAACAATATTTCCTTCCAATCTCCTCCTCCTTCTCTTTCCCTTCCTCTAGATCCCCACCCCACAAAAGAAAAGAAGACGCCTCTCCCATTCCTCTCCCATCTTCCTTAACGCCCTCTCTCGAATCCCTCTCGCTCATTCAATTCCCCATCTTCCTTATCCCCTCATTAATTCCCTCACCTACCATAATATAATAAAATAGAAAAAAAAGATTCATTGTATTTAATTTAATAATCAATCAAATTTAACTTAACAACTATGATCAATAAAAGTAATTGGTTTGTTACTTTTTCTCTTTGGATTCCTATTCTTATTTTTTCTTCTTTCTCTCTTCTCCTTCCTCCTTCTCTAACCATTCTCTTTTTCTCAAGATTTTTAAATAATGTTTCCTTTGTTCCTCCTTGGAAACTTTCCTCTTGTATTCCATCTCCTTCTAAACAACCTCCTCTTCTTTCTTTATCCTTATCTCTTTTTCCCATTTCCTTTATGATTCTTGTTCTTCTTGTAACCTTAACTGGTCATCTTGGAAAACCTTCAATTATGCTTCTTCCTCTCATTTTATTTCCTCTAATATTTAGGATTATTCAAATTCTTTACTATCCCTTTCATCAACCACCCCTCTCACTATCTCAACCAATTGTCCATCTATAGACATATATTTAAAATTTGTAATTTGAGAGTTCCTTTTCCTTTCCAAAACTTCCTCCCAATTACTAGCATCTTGGAAGAATATCTCATCTTCCCATTTCTCAAGGTTGTAAGGCCAGGATGCAGACACTAACTCATATTTCTTTGAAAATATCCCTCTTGGTTCATGCCTTCTAAATTGACCCAATAAGAAACAATATTCCAAATGAATAGTTGCTTCTTGCAAGGTGTTATCACACGGTTTGTAGGAAAGATCTAAAGAGCTTGAGTCAGGGCTTGAAACCGGCGTAACAGGAGCTTCCCCACCCACTGTCACCTCGATGGGGGGCTCTTTCTATTTAGGATGGCTAGTCCAAGGGAGACGTCCCTATGCAATTTGGGTTCAAGAAAGGATAAGGATAATGGACCAAGTCAAAAAAGTTCCCCTTTCACAGATTGCTGCCCAAGATGAGATAGTCAAAGAGAACAATCCACTGATGATGCACCTGTTTGCGAGACAAAACAAATACAACTAGAATATGTGCTTGCAGTGGGTTAGTACGTCATAAGTTTTAAAGACTATCTTCAAAAATGTATATGAGCAAATGATCAAATGCTATTATTGACGAAGTCAATGGTGGCTAAAAAGAGGCAAAGACTTATATTACTTCATCAACAAAGCATAAGAGGTAAAGAGCATTCAATGTTCTTTATTAAACCTTGTATCATATCATTAATGCAATAAATATGTCAATTTAGCTCACATACAATATGTTGCTGCGTCACCTATACTATTTCTGCTACAGGTGTGACGTCAAGCTTTATCAATGAGTCAATTTGAAGGGAAAGAGCACAACGTTTTACCAAACCAGCTCACAAATGTAATCAATAGCTCAAAACCAATCAAAGGAGGGTGACAAAGTCAAAACGTTAAGGTCCAAGCAAGAGTTTTAACAAGGTATGACGTCACCTCTATATAAATTTTGTTGTCTGCAGGTTAGCTAGCCAAGGAGAGACGTTTTGACAAATTCAACCAGCAAAAGGGTAAAACAACTCCA
>JASDQU010948676.1:18614-51304 GCA_032191745.1 Picea mariana
AGGACGACCTTCTTCTTCAAGAGGTAAATTAAGAAATTATTATTTTTGTATTAAATTCAAGAAATTTCAAGTTATACCAGTTATAGATATACTATGTCATGTCTTAGATTTTGTTGTTAAATCTTGCAACCAGTATGGAAGAAATCCCCTATCATGGTTAAACAGAAATACAAATTTACTCTATTTTTAAATCCATTATGGTTGTTACAAATGGTATCAGAGCCCAGTTTCAAAAATCAAACCTAGGGCTTAACCAACTACAACCCTGGAAAACACAACCTGAACCCTTGGGCATGAAACTACCCTTTATTTACAACCCTTAAATAAACCAGAAATAACCMATMAMTGACTTTGGAACCCTAAGGAAACTAMMHAGAAGAGTATTGGAGAAGAGGGTKAGTGCAAYAAKSRAAAKACCCTRCCACACCTCTTCCAGTCCCATGTCCACATATTCCTTGTTCCATTGTTCCAACCCCTATACCTATAAACATCCTCACCTGCAAACGAACAGAAGGAAACAATTATAAGGGTTCGATGCAAAAAAAAAAAAAAAAAATAGAAAATAGGTGTATATACAAATATTAAAAGAAAAAGTTTGGTCTTTGTATCCAATGGTGCTTCCAATGAATGTAATTCTTAAAACAAATTAAGTTGGTGCTTCCAATGAATGTAATTCTTAAACACATATAAGAAAAAACATTATGTGGATTTCTCTAGATTTGGGTTTCCACGTAAACACTGGTGTATTGTGTATGTGTGTAATTGTTCATTTGTTCAGTGTTTATTTACTCTACAACTATTGGATGATAATCCTACATTCATATAAAACTTTCAATTTATCGTGAAAAAGCATTTTATTTCTCTATTATTGATTCACCCCCCCTCTCAGTAATCCAACAATTGGTATCATAGTAGGTTCCTTCAAGAAACAGTTTAACTACTGGAAGGAAATAGTTGGTCCCTATGGAAACGAATGTTCTCCTCTCAAAGATGGCTTGGGTACATATTCCTGTGGCCCAGTCACCTCAAATGACCCTTCTTGGTCAAGTCTTCGCCTTCATGGTGGCGGTAGTGGCTCCAAGTTAATCAGCGGCAGGTCCAAAAGCCTTCGTGACCGACATATCTCTTGATCTTCCACTGTGTGAGAGGATCAACGACAGACTAAGGCTTTCTATCATTGAATACTAAAACACACACTAGAAAAATATCCTATGAGATGCAACAAGAAAACCCCTATTACTAGTTCGAAGAGCAGTTACAACAACCAACACTAGAGCAACTTACTGGTGCAAGTGAAACTCGAACACGGAAGCACCCTTTGGTTATACTCTCCAAAGAGTGGCCCGATGTATGCCCTAGGTACCATGGTATACCCCTACAGTCACCTGATTAAGTCCCTAAAATCAAAGGCAACTAGGTTGTCATCTCGTGAACAACTTCCAGGCGGGTACAGTTGAAAGTCAAGTGGACCGCAATGAGTAGGGTATCAAGCCAATAGAGATTATAAGAAGATAAGAAAGTTGTGAATAGAGCTAGTGGATGGTACGAATTGACCAATTTGAGAGAACCATACATGTATTTAATGGTTTTTATATGTTGATTATATGGGGAGAAGGATTGATCAATATTCTCGACTACATGGCTCTCTTTGGCTTACATAGTGGCCACACCAAGGAAAATGTTTAATTGGGGAGGAATTTTGTCTAATCAGTTGAATGTCATAATTGAATCAATGCATCATGCCAAGGAAACACATGGTATAGTTCCTACTTTTTATATGGCCTCTGACTTATTCATGTTAAAATGTGCTATAAACTTGTTTCCATGATTAAATATGAGTTGGAATAGTTCAAAATCTCTAGTTCATGTATATTTCCAAATTTTATGGGAGAACAATAAGAGGAGATACATTGAAATTTGTGACCATTTCTTGGCATGATTTTATGTCATCATATTCAATGAGGAGTGCCCTAGATTGAATGATGATGCTAAGTAGCTGATAAATTGTATTGTCAATTGGTGCATCCAAGAAGATTTCACTTATAAGTATTTTTGGTGCAACTGTAACACCTCATCTCTTGCCGAAGTATCTACCTGATTGATTGGTTATCTGGGAGATCACCTATCAGATAGTGTATGAAGGGTTCAACACTTCACTACTAAATGAGGTAAAGAAGAAAACATGTATACCCTATGGTTTCGATTTAGGTCATTATTTCATCAAATATACAAAGCATGCCTCGCAAGAAGCGACTGTTCATTTGGAATATTGTTTCTTATTGGGACAATTTAGAAGGCATGACCCTAAAGGGATATTTTCCAGGAAATATGAGTTAGTGTCCGCAGCCTAGCCTTACAACCTTGAGAAATGGGAAGATGAGATATTCTTCCAAGATGCTAGTAATTGGGAGGAAGTTTAGGAAAGGAAAAGGAACTCTCAAATTACAAATTTTAAATCTCTATCTATAGATGGACAATTGGTTGAGATACTGAGAGGGGTGGTTGATGCGAGGGATAAGAAAGAATTTGAATAATCCTAAATATTAGAGGAAATGAAATTAGAGGAAGAAGCATAATTGAAGGTTTTCCGAAATGACTAGTTAAGGTTACAAGAAGAACAAGAATCATAAAGGAAATGGGAAAAAGAGCTAAGGAGAAAGAAAGAAGAGGAGGTTGTCTAAAAGGAGATGGAATACAAGAGGAAAGTTTCCAAGGAGGAACAAAGGAAACATGATTTACAAAGCCTGAGAAAAAGAGAATGGTTAGAGAAGGAGGAAGGAGAAGAGAGAACGAAGAAAAAATAAGAATAGGAATCCAAAGAGAAAAAGGAGATATATGTGTAACAAACCAATTACTTTTATTGATCATAGTTGTTAAGTTAAATTTGATTCATTATTAAATTAAATACAATGAATCTTTTTTTACTATTTTATTATATTATGGTAGGTGAGGGAATTAATGAGGGGATAAGGAAGTTGGGGAATTGAATGAGCGAGAGGGATTCAAGAGAGGGGGATAAGGAAGATGGGAAAGGATGGGGAGAGGGGTCTTCTTTTCTTTGGGGGGGGGATTCTAGAGGAAGGGAAAGAGAAGGAGGAGGAGATTGGAAGGAAAAATTGTTTTGGGGACTTTTACAAGGGAGCTATTGTTTCTAGGAACTTTGGGCTCGGGGGCCAGGAAACCTCAAGGATTCCTAGAGATAGGGAGCCAGAGAGGTTGTTCCTAGTTGGTTGGGAGGTAAATATTCAGTTTCAGGCAAGCATTCAGGTAAGCACTTTCAACAAGAAATTTTAGCAGGATGACCTTCTTCTTCAAGAGGTAAATTAAAAAATTATATTTTTTGTACTAAATTCAAGAAATTTCAAGTTATACCAGTTATAGATATACTATGTGATGTCTTAGATTTTGTTCTTAAATCTTGCAACCAGGATGGAGGAAATTCTCTATCATGGTTAAACAAAAATATAAATTTACTCTATTTTTAAATCCATTATGGTTGTTACAAATGGTATCAACGCACAGTTTCAAAAATGAAACCTAGGGATTAACCACGTACATCCGTGGAAAACACAACCTGAACCCTTGGGCATGAAACTACCCTTTATTTACAACCCTTAAATAAACCAGAAATAACCCATAAATGACTTTGGAACCCTAAGGAAACTACCAAGAAGAGTATTGGAGAAGAGGGTTAGTGCAACAAGGAAAATACCCTACCACACCTCTTCCAGTCCCATGTCCACATATTCCTTGTTCCATTGTTCCAACCCCTATACCTATAAACATCCTCACCTACAAACGAACAAAAGGAAACAATTATAAGGGTTAGATGCAAAAAAATGGAAAAAAAAAGGAAATAGGTTTATATACAAATATTAAAAGAACAACTTTGGTCTTTGTATCCAAACCCCAAGGTTTAACAACTCCAATATCTCAAGATGGATCAGTAAATACAAAAATATAAATCAAAGACACAACGAAAATCAAAACCACGGGATCTGCAACATAGTAAACATATAACTTCATAGAGAAGAATAAATGTTTTTCCAAAATTAAACATCCATGTAACAAAAGCATTCCCCAAGTTAATGAGCCAAAATTCGTGTCATTGAATCACAGTATGCAATCTCAACTCTCAAAAAACCGTCGCCAAGTTGCACCCACTCTTACCAACACGACACACAAACCCAACTTTACAAGATTTTGTTCCAGTCGCAGTGGAAAATCCTCCAAGTGGAATGTGTTAGACCTACAAGTCTACTGACTCAACATAAAAGAGATTGTTTGTCAAAACTAACTAATATTGCCTTGAGATGAGATTGCAGAAACTAACTAAATCATATCACCCAACATACAAACAAACTAGTAAAAAATTTCAGAAGTTTTAGTGCCAATAAATAATAGAGACATGCATTGTTATAATAATCTTATGCAATATTGGATAGAAAAAATAAAAACCTTCCATACAGAAGATTTGCATTCAAATCCACAACATGCTGAAATCCAAAATTTGTAATTCTTAATTCGATTGAATAATATAGACAGTTGAATGGAAGACATAGTAAAGAAGATGTTGGTGTTGGATGAGGTATTTAAGTTGGTCGAAGAAGATCATTTATTCAAGCAATAATTCATGGAGGTGAAGAAGCAGACAGACAAATTAACTGCCTCACTACACCAAGTCGCATGAGCCTCAAGGGTCCTGTACAAGATACCCACAGGTCAAATCACCGAAGAAATCAATCAAGTTCTGGGAAAGGATTTTCTATCTCTCACCAAATGTAGGCACAATGAGATATTCAAGAGGACTTTCACCATTACATTGGTGGTGGCCTTCATAAAAAGTTGTGTTTCCAATGAATGTAATTCTTAAAGACATATAAGAAAAAGGAAGTTGGTGTTACAAAACAAAGGAAGTTGGTGCTTCCAATGAATGTAATTCTTAAAGGAAGTTGGTGCTTCCAATGAATGTAATTCTTAAAGGAAGTTGGTGCTTCCAGTGAATGTAATTCTTAAAACAAAGGAAGTTGGTGCTTCCAATGAATGTAATTCTTAAAACAAAAGAAGTTGGTGCTTCCAATGAATCTAATTCTTAAACACATATAAGAAAAAACATTATGTGGTTTTCTCTCACTTTGGGTTTCCACGTAAACACTAGTGTATTATGTATGTGTGTAATTGTTCATTTGTTCAGTGTTTATTTACTCTACAACTATTGGATGATAATCCTACATTGATATAACACTTGCATTTTATCATGAAAAAGGATTTTATTTCTCTATTTTTGATTCACCCCCCCTCTCAGTAATCCAACAATTGGTATCAGAGTAGGTTCCTTCAGGAAACAGTTTAACTACTAGAAGGAAATAGTTGGTCCCTATGGAAATGAATGTTCTCCTCTCAAATATGGCTTGGGTACATCTTCCTACGGCTCAGTTGCCTCAAATGACCCTTCTTGGTCAAGTATTTGCCTTCACGGTGGCGATAGTGTCTCCAAGTTAACCCGCGGTAGGTCCAAAAGCCTTCGCGACCAACAGATCTCTTGATCTTCCACTGTGTGAGAGGATCAATGACACACTAAGGATTTCTATCGTTGAATACTAAAACACACACTAGAAAAATCTCCTATGAGATGCAGCAAGAAAACCACTATTACTAGTTGGAAGAGCATTTACAACAACCAACACTAGAGCAACTTACCGGTGCAAGTGAAACTCGAACACGGAAGCGCCCTCTGGGTATACTCTCCAAAGTGTGGCCCGATGTCTGCCCTAGGTACCACGGTATACCCCTGTAGTCACTTATTTAAGTCCCTAAAATCAAAGGCAACTAGGTTGTCAGCTCGTGAACAACTACCAGGAGGGTACAGTGGACAGTCGGGTGGACCGGAATGAGTAGGGTATCAAGCCAATAGAGCTTATAAGAAGATAAGAAAGTTGTGAATAGAGCTAGTGGATGGTACAAATTGACCAATTTAAGAGAACCATACATGTATTTAATGGTTTTGATATGTTGATTATATGGGGAGAAGGATTGATCAATATTCTCGACTACATGGCTCTCTTTGGCTTACACAGTGGCCACACCAAGGAAAATGTTTAATTGGGGAGGAATTTTTTCTAATCAGTTGAATGTCATAATTGAATGAATGCATAATGCCAAGGAATCACATGGTATAGTTCCTACTTTTTATATGGCCTCTTACTTATTGATGCTAAAATGTGCTACAAACTTGTTTGCATGATTAAATATGAGTTGGAGTAGTTCAAAATCCCTAGTTCATGTATATTTCCAAATTTTATGGTAGAACAATAAGAGAAGATACATTGAAATTTGTGACCATTTCTTGGCATGATTTTATGTCATCATATTCAATGAGCAGTGCCCTAGATTGATTGATGATGCTAAGTAGCTGATAAATTGTATTGTCAATTGGTGCATCCAAGAAGATTTCACTTATAAGTATTTTCGGTGCAACTGTAACACCTCATATCTTGTCGAAGTATCTACCTGATCGATTGGTTATCTGGGAGATCACCTATCAGATAATGTATGAAGGGTTCAACACTTCACTACTAAATGAGGTAAAGAAGAAAATATGTATACCCTATGGTTTCGAGTTAGGTCATTATTTCATCAAATATCCAAAGAATGCCTCACAAGAAGCAACTATTCATTTGGAATATTGTTTCTTATTGGGACAATTTAGAAGGCATGAACCAAAAAGGATATTTTCCAAGAAATATGAGTTAGTGTCTACAGCCTGGCCTTACAACCTTGAGAAATGGGAAGATGAGATATTCTTCCAAGATGCTAGTAATTGGGAGGAAGTTTTGGAAAGGAAAAGGAACTCTCAAATTACAAATTTTAAATATCTGTCTATTGATGGACAATTGGTTGAGACACTGAGAGGAGTGGTTCATGAGAGGGATAAGAAAGAATTTGAATAATCCTAAATATTAGAGGAAATAAAATTAGACGAAGAAGTATAATTGAAGGTTTTCCAAGATGACTAGTTAAGGTTACAAGAAGAACAAGAATCATAAAGGAAATGGGAAAAAGAGCTAAGGAGAAAGAAAGAAGAGGAGGTTGTCTAGAAGGAGATGGAATACAAGAGGAAAGTTTCCAAGGAGGAACAAAGGAAACATGATTTACAAAGCCTGAGAAAAAGAGAATGGTTAGAGAAGGAGGAAGGAGAAGAGAGAAAGAAGAAAAAATAAGAATAGGAATCCAAAGAGAAAAAGGAGATATATGTGTAACAAACCAATTACTTTTATTGATTATAGTTGTTAAGTTAAATTTGATTGATTATTAAATTAAATACAATCAATCTTTTTTTACTATTTTAATATATTATGGTAGGTGAGGGAATTAATGAGGGGATAAGGAAGTTGGGGAATTGAATGAGCGAGAGGGATTCGAGAGAGGGGGATAAGGAAGATGGGAGAGGATAGGGAGAGGGGTCTTCTTTTCTTTGGGGGGGGATTCTAGAGGAAGGGAAAGAGAAGGAGGAGGAAATTGGAAGGAAAGATTGTTTTGGGGACTTTTACAAGGGCACTATTCTTTGTAGGAACTTTGGGCTCGGGGTCCAGGAAACCTCAAGGATTCCTAGAGATAGGGAGCCAGAGAGGTTGTTCCTAGTTGGTTGGGAGGTAAATATTCAATTTCAGGCAAGCATTCAGGTAAGCGCTTTCAACAAGCAATTTTAGCAGGACAAACTTCTTCTTCAAGAGGTAAGTTAAGAAATTATTATTTTTGTATTAAATTCAAGAAATTTCAAGTTATACCAGTTATAGATATACTATGTCATGTCTTAGATTTTGTTCTTAAATATTGCAACCAAGATGGAAGAAATCCCCTATCATGGTTAAACAGAAATATAAATTTACTCTATTTTTAAATCCATTATGGTTGTTACAAATGGTATCAGAGCCCAGTTTCAAAAATGAAACCTAGGGCTTAACCACCTACAGCCCTAGAAAACACAACCTGAACCCTTGGGCATGAAACTACCCTTTATTTACAACCCTTAAATAAACCAGAAATAACCCATAAATGACTTTGGAACCCTAAGGAAACTACCCAGAAGAGTATTGGAGAAGAGGGTGAGTGAAACAAGGAAAAGACCTTGCCACACCTCTTCTAGTCCCATGTCCACATATTCCTTCTTCCATTGTTCCAAACCCTATACCTATAAACATCCTCACCTGCAATGGAACAGAAGGAAACAATTATAAGGGCTAGATGCAATATATATATATAGAAAATAGGTGTATATACCAATATTAAAAGAAGCAGTTTGGTCTTTGTATCCAAACCCCAAGGTTGAACAACTTCGATATCTCAAGACGGATCAGTAAATACAAAAATATAAATCAAATACACAACCAAAATCAAAACCACGAGATTTGTAACATAGTAAACATATAACTTCATAGAGCGGAATAAATGTTTTTCCAAAATTAAAAATCCATGTAACAAAAACGTTCCCCAAGTTAATGAGGCAAAATTCGTGTCATTGAATCAGAGTATGCATTCTCAACTCTCAAAAAACCGTCGCCAAGTTGCACCCACTCTTAACAACATGATGCACAGACCCAACTATACAAGATTTTGTTCCAGTCACAGTGGAAAATGCTCCAAGTGGAATGTGTTTGACGTACAAGTCTACTGACTGAACATGAAAAGAGATTGTTTGTCAAAAATAACTAATATTGCCTTGAGATGAGATTGCAGGAACTAACTAAATAATATCACCCAACATACAAACAAACTAGTAAAACATTTCAGAAGTTTTAGTGCTAATAAATAATCGAGACATGCATTGTTATAAGAATCATATGCAATATTGGATAGAAAAAATAAAAACCTTCCATACACAAGATTTGCATTCAAATCCACAACATGCTGAAATCCAAATTTTGTAATTCTTAATTCGAGTGAATAATATAGACAGTTGAATGGAAGACATAATAAAGAAGATGTTGGCGTTGGATGAGGTATTCAAGTCGGCCGAAGAAGCTCATTCATTCAAGCAATAATTCATGGAGGTGAAGAAGAAGACAGACAAATTAACTCCCTCACTACACCAAGTCGCATGAGCCTCAAGGGTCCTGTACAAGATACCCACAGGTCAAATCACCGAAGAAATCAATCAAGTTCTGGGAAAGGATTTTCTATCTCTCACCAAATGTAGGCACAACGAGATGTTCAAGAGGGTTTTCACCATTACATTGGTGGTGGCCTTCATAAAAATTGGTGTTTCTAATGAATGTAATTCTTAAAGACATATAAGAAAAAGGAAGTTGGTGCTAGAAAACAAAGGAAGTTGGTGCTTCCAATGAATGTAATTCTTAAAGGAAGTTGGCGCTTCCAATGAATGTAATTCTTAAAACAAAGGAATTTGGTTCTTCCAATGAATGTAATTCTTAAACACAATAAGAAAAAACATTATGTGGTTTTCTCCTGCTTTGGGTTTCCATGTAAACACTGGTGTATTGTGTATGTGTGTAATTGCTCATTTGTTCAGTGTTTATTTACTCTACAACTATTGGATGATAATCCTACATTGATATAACACTTGCATTTTATAGTGAAAAAGGATTTTATTTCTCTATTATTGATTCACCCCCCCTCTCAGTAATCCAATAATTGGTATTAGAGTAGGTTCCTTCAGGAAACAGTTTAACCACTGGAAGGAAATAGTTGGTCCTTGTGGAAATGAATGTTCTCCTCTCGGAGATGGCTCGGGTACATCTTCCTATGGCCCGATCACCTCAAATGACCCTTCTTGGTCAAGTCTTCACCTTCATGGTGGTGGTAGTGGCTCCAAGTTAACTGGCGGCAAGTCCAAAAGCCTTTGCGATCTGTAGATCTTTTGATCTTCCACTGTGTGAGAGGATCAATGACACACTAAGGCTTTCTATCGTTGAATACTAAAACACACACCACAAAAAGCTCCTATGAGATGTAGCAAGCAAACCACTATTACGAGTTGGAAGAGGAGTTACAACAACCAACACTAGAGCAACTTACCGGTACAAGTGAAACTCGAACACGGAAGCGCTCTCTGGGTATACTCTCCAAAGCGTGGCCTGATGTCTGCCCTAGGTACCACAGTATACCCCTACAGTCACCTGTTTAAGTCCCTAAAATCAAAGGCAAGTAGGTTGTCAGCTCGTGAACAACTACCAGGCGGGTACAATCGACAGTCGGGTGGACCGTGATTAGTAGGGTATCAAGCCCGAAAACTATTGAGGGTATCGAAAGCAAGTGTTCCGGAAGACGACTGAGGACCTTGAATGGATTTGAGACCCACAAAGCTCTGTGGAAAATGCGATCAACGTAATCCCAAGATAAGTCCCCTATATGCGTTCCTCCTCTACAATTGGTCTAGCTTTGGAGGGGTTATCTCCGCTATGTTTCCGCACGTGACCTCGTGTTTAGCCCCTGTGTTAGAGGGGGCTCTCGGATATTTTCCACGTTACTGGACTTTTTCACTCCCTAATGCAAACTCCTATGTTTGTTTTATAGCCTTGAAGAGTTTCCTCTCCAACCTAAATCAAGGCTCTAGCCTAATCTAGTTAATGGACCCTACAAACACAAAGTCCGATTAATTTTAATTAAGCATTAATTTTAAGTAGTTTATCTTAAGTCAAAGGAACGGAAATGAAACTGATGGTGTTTGTTAAGAGACGAAAGAGAAGAACAAATGTTGGAAACAAAATTACTTCCTTTTTCAATCAAACAAAGATTTGCAAATTGAACACTTTTTAACTAACTTTTCTCTCCAAGATATTTTAAAAGAAAAAACACAAAACTGAATTTTGCTTGACTATGAGCTACTTAAATTCCTAAGTATTCAGTAAAGAACTTAAGAGAGAACTTTTCCTCCTGAAAAGACAACTGAACTAACTACTTAACCAAACAAGAAACATAAAACTTTTTTTTTATATGCTCCAAAATAAGAAACTTGAAAATGAATTCTTTTATTTTCTTCTAAAGAAAGTAAAAAGGGAAAAGTGAAGACAAGACGAGACCAAAAACCAACTTCTGGTCTACTGTGGCTCGCAGAGAGTTACTGACAATACGAAACAAGTTAATCAGAAAAAACTCATAGAACTTGTCTCAAACCCTAATTAAGAAAAAAATAAATCTTGATAAAGAAAAAGCTAATTGCTATCTGATCTAGAATCGGATCCAGGAGCCTGACAAGGCTCAAAAAGGCTCAAAAATGAAATTTCTCAGAATTGAACGAAACCAATTCCATTACATCCGACTCATCGTGCTGATTTTGGCCATATATTCACTTTCTCAAATGGGCATCGTATGCGAGAGTTATCACACTCTGACCGTTTTCCCAAACAGCTAAAAAAGTCCAAAAAAAGTCAACAGTCAAAAGGTGACATGGCACTCTCTAGAGGTGACATGTTGCAGTGGTAGAAGTGATGTGGCATCCCGAAAGAAGGTGACTGGTCAGTGACAGGGATCCACCCAGCAGTTGACAAGTGGTATTTGTTTGGCAAATTGTTGGGTGCCACGTGGCCCAGTGATGGGTTGCCATGTGGCACCATGATATTGGCTAAAGGTTGGTGGAAAAAGTTTATTTGGAGTCCATGGGGGTGGATCCCATGACCTCTTGGACCATCCCTATTACCAACGCACCACATATGTTTCTTGTTTAATGAAGCACATTTAAATTTATTTAAAATGTAATATAATAGTATGTGGGTGGAAGGGGGTTGGGGCTAAGCCCCAGCCCACGTTTTATTATACAACATGTGACCACAGTGGATAAGGGCATAGGCACCAGATCATAACCACCAGCATGCAGTTATTAGCACCTTCCACCAAGATTTTCGGGGGCCATGGATAAAGGTGCACCCTTCGCCATAAGACCTGGGTTGTGATACTTAGCGTGAAAAGAATGGGGGATAAGCCCTCGGTTTCGGGGCTACGGTTTTGATACTCCATGTGACCCAGACTGGCAGGTACCTTTGTGTGTGCACAATGGTGGCTTGTGTTAATCCCAGGACCCATGAATTGTGCCATACGACCAAGCATTTTCGGAGGAGAGGCCAGCGCGCAGCTCCTAAGGGGCTGGCGCTTGGCCATATAACTTCATATGACCCTATTTTTTGTGCGCACGCCAGGCCTATGGGGCTTAACCCATATTTTTTTGGATAAGTGGGTTTTTACCATAGTTTTATGGATTTTTATTTGATTTTTATGCCTGTAATAGTAGATTTGGTCGTTATTGGGAGATATTGGGCTCTTTTTTAGCCTAGATTTTGGCAGGAAGTTGGGGAAGGATAACCAACTTCAAATCTATAAAAAATAGGCCTATTTGAGGCCATAGAGGACAGTCAGAGTAGATTTATGCTGAAGGGAAGCCAAGCCAAAGCCATTTTTATGTAGGGAAGCTGTTGAGGAGCAGATGCTTGCGGGCCATTTCTGGGAGCTCCGATCATCCATTTTGCGTGTCGTTTCTTCTCTTGGGTTTTAGAGATCTGGAAGAACATGACCAGATCAGTCTTGTAGCCTAATGGCACTACTGTGATGTAGTTTTTGAGCTTTGAACAGAAATAAAGAAGCCTCCCCACTAAGACAAAGGCTCGAAGACGTAGGCAATTTTGTGCCGAACTCCATTATCACTTCTCTTATTATGGTTTGTTGCTCTTATTGCTTCAGTTCAGATCTGTATATTGTCTTATGGCTTCTATGCTTCTTCATTAAATCCTTCCTCTTTCATTCAGTTTCATAAATGGTTAATTAACACATGCAATTAGAAACTCAACCACTGTCATTAAAAGATCTTTTTCGGATCAAGTGGTATCAGAGCGACGTTGACATTTGGAATTTGAGTTTTGCATGTTATCTAGAGAAAATCTCATCTCAAGGGATAAAATGGAATCTCCAGGAGGACTTTCTCAAAATGAGAAGGAGTTCAGAAATTCAGTGTTTTCCATGGTTGAGATGGTGAAGGTGTTGTATGAAGACTACTTGGAACGAAAGAGCACGGTTCAAGTGAAAGCTTCAAAGAACAACAAAGGAAAAGAAGGATTGAAGGAAGTGCCTTCTACATCTATTTCAGAAAACATATCGGAGGTATGCAGTGAGGGTTCCTCATCAAATTTTCCTCATTCTCATCAAGTTAGTTTTGGTGCATTCAAAAAACATACAAAAGGTGTAGGTTTGAGAATACTAACCAAGATGGGTTATGAAGAAGGGAAGGGCATTGGATCTAAAGGTCAAGGCATTATTAATCCCATTGAGGTTGTGGAAATGCCTCGATATTTGGGATTGGGATATGGTGAAGGGGACCTTGGAGAAACCTCCAAGATAGGTTCCAAAACTTTGGAAGCAAGTAATGCTTCAAATGGTCAACTTAAATCATTGCAGGAACACTTCACCAAATGTAATGGTGCATCACTTCAGGATTGTGGTAGTGAATGCAAGGCATCCCCAAAGCAAAGGGGAGATCAGCATGGAAGGTATAATGGTCATGTTTTTATGAATTCTCATTTTGATTATAATAAGAATAATCAAGTAATCCGGAAATTGTGGAGTCGTTATCCATGTACTTATTGTCATTCACCCAAGCATTGTGTTTCCAAGTGTTGGAAGAGGAAAAATTTGTATAGGAAAGCTATGTCAACCAGGAAGGAAACACGACATAAAGGCTCAACTCCACAATGAAAGAAAGAGAAGGGTAAACAGGGCTAGATACCAAAAACTCATTGCACGTTTTGCAACAGGAGTGGACATCAAAAGGCTAGTTGTTGGAAGCTTAATCCGGAGCTTCATCCAAAAAAGGACAAAAGGGTTGCCCAGGTACTCGTGAAGGAGGAAATATTACCAGCGAAGAAAGAGGAACACTGTAAAGGAAAGAAACCAGCCACTTGGTTTTTCCAGAAGTGGATGTCTCAACTTCATTGTATTTTGCTTCCATTAATGTAATCACACATGTTGAAATGATGACCTGTTATAACATCATTTTTGTACAACATTCTGTTTTTTTTTTCTCGTTATGAGTATGTAATCAGTCAAGGTCCATTTTTGTAACCTTTTGGGGACCAAAAGGTCCTTTAGTGGGGAGGTGTGATCCAGAATCAGATCCAGGAGCCTAATAGGGCTAAAAAAGGCTCAAAAATGAAAGTTCTCATAATCGGATGAACCCAATTCCATTACGATCGACTCATCGCACTGATTCCAACCATATATTCACTTTCTCAAATGGGCTCTATATGCGAGAGTTATCGCACTCTGACCATTTTCCCAAACAGCTAAAAAAGTCCAAAAAAAGTCAACAGTCAAAAGGTGATGTGGCACTCTCTAGAGGTGACACGTGGCAGTGGAAGAAGTGACATGTGGCAGCCCAAAAGAAGGTGACTGGTCAATGATAGGGATCCACCCAATAGTTGACAAGTGGTATTTGTTTGGCAAATTGTTGGGTGCCACGTGGCCCGGTCATGGGCTGCCACGTGGCACCATGATATTGGTTAATGGTTGGTGGAAAAAATTTATTTGGAGTCCATGGGGGTCGATCCCATGACCTATTGGACCAGCCCAAATCTTGGTAAAGTCCCTATTACCAACGCACCACATATGTTTCTTGTTTAATGAAACACATTTAAATTTATTTAAAATGTAATACAATACTATGTGGGCAGAAGGGGGCTGGGGCTAAGCCACAACCTACAGTTTATTATACGGCATGTGACCACAGTGGCTAAGGGCGCAGGCGCCAGAGCATAACCACCAATGCGCAGTTGTTAGCACCTTCCACCAAGCTTTTTGGGGGCCATGGATAAGGGCGCACCCTCCGCCATAAGACTTGGGTTGTGATACCTAACGCGGAAAGAATGGGGGATAAGCCCTCGGTTTCGAGGCTACGGTTTTGATACCTCATGTGACCCAAACTGGAAGGTACCTTTATGCGCACGCAGTGGTGGCTTGTGTTAATCCCAGGACCCATGAATTGCGCCATAGGACCAGGCATTTTCGAAGGAGAGGCCAGCGCACAGCTCCTAAGGGGCTGGCGCTTGGCCATATGATTTTATATGACCCTATTTGTTGTGCGCGCTCCAGGCCTATGGGGATTAACCCATATTTTTTTGGATAAGTGGGTTTTTACCATAGTTTTATGGATTTTTATTTGATTTTTATGCCTGTAATAGTGGATTTTGGCCATTATTGGGAGATATTGGGCTCTTTTTGAGCCCAGATTTTGGGCGGAAGTTGGGGAAGGATAACCAACTTCATATCTATAAAAACCAGGCCTGTTTAAGGCCATAGAGGACAGTCAGAGTAGATTTATGCTAAAGGGAATCCAAGCCAAAGCCATTTTTATGCAGGAAAGTTGTTGAGGAGCAGACGCTTACAGGCCATTTCTGTGAGCTCCGGTCATCCATTTTGCATGTCGTTTCTTCTACTGGGTTTTAGAGATCTAGAAGAACATGGCCAGATCAGTCTTGTAGCCTAATGGCACTGCTGCAATGTACGTTTTGAGATTTGAACAGAAATAAAGAAGCCTCCCCCACTGAGACAAAGGCCCAGAGATGTAGGCAATTTTGTGCCGAACTCTGTTATCACTTCTCTTGTTATGTTTTGTTGTTCTTATTGCTTCAATTCAGATCTGTATATTTTCTTATGGATGCTATGCTTCTTCATTAAATCCTTCCTCTTTCATTCATCTTCATAAATGGTTAATTAACACATGCAATTAAAAACTCAACCACAATCATTAAAAGATATTTTTCAGATCACTATCAGACCTAGGCCAAAGAATGTATGAAACAGAGACCAGGGATAAATCAAGAAAACCCCTGAGAAAAATGGCTTCATAGGGAAGAGTATGACTGCCTCTTCTTTAAGAAGATTTTCCTGACACAGGCACACACCTGATACTTCAGCAGCCTATGTATGTACGCGGGTTGTCCAAAGATAGGGCACGTATGTATGCATGCAGACCCACTACAGGCCACATACACCTCTGTGACTTCTCTAAAAAGAAAAAATTAACAGTCAAGCACAGGCAGGGAGTACTAGTATGGAAGACTAGAATTCTTTAAAGACACAAAAACTTATTGAAACTCAAAAACAATAAATAAACCAATTAAAAATACCCCAAAATAGAAATCCCCTAAAAACCCTAGAGGCTCCCCAGTATGGTCGCCAATTCTGCTATAATGGGAAAACCCCCCTATGGACTACACTAGGGTTCTAAAGTGCAGGCAGAGCTAACCATCTAAAGTCTCCTACTTTTAACCACTATCCCGACAACACCCCACATTTATATATAAAGTAAAAAGTATAGGGATCCAATAGTCTTACCTTGAACTCCACATCCGATGTCGATCCCAATGCGTTTGGTCACTTTTTGACTACAAATCTCCTCCCAAGGCTGACCTGCATTCATCAAAAGACAAACAATAAATTTTGAACTAGCATTCTATATGTGGATTGATGGGTTAGATGTCATAACAAAATGTAAATCGTACATAGAGATAAAACACATCATATGGTGGGACGAAAAATGTACTTCTTTATATTAATCTCATAATTTCACTTACAAAACAAGATCGGCGACTCCTCCTCGAACCTAGTCTTGGGATCCTCTTCACCAAGCTCCAACTGCTTCCATGTATCCTTCTTCTCTCACACTTCTCTCTAGAGAATAGGCATAGGTTTATGGATGGGGAAAAAGGGGCAAGAATGGGGAATTATGGCTCAAACTCAGAATGTGGCTGCAAATTCTTGGGGCAAGGGGGGATTAGGAAATGGGCAGAGTTTCATTGTTTTCATGCTTCTCTTTAGAATGAGACCCCAACACCTTCTTTTATATTACAAAAAGATAGTTACTCAGTTGGGTGACGGGCTATGGGCGTTCAATTAGTTAAGAAACTACCCAAAAGCCCGTATTCCCTTGCAAATTTTTATTTTCTGCAACTTTTGTGGGTATACGTGAGCTGTAATGGTGCAGCTAGCATACATACGTAGGCAATAATGGTGCGAGGCATGTACATCTTCAAATTTGTTTTTTTTAAGAAGAACTATTCAGTATTGGCTTGGAAAAAATAGTAAGTAAGATGGCCTGCTGCTAAGTATGCATGTTTGGTGCAAATTAGGGTTATAATAGATGCCCCCTAATGTGTGAGGTTAGAAGAGAATATGATGGCCAAAACACATTACAAATATTTACCAACATATGAAGCGAGTGAGCCCGGGACCAACGTTTAGGAGGTGCCATCTACAAAATAAAAATTGTCTCATCGAGGCGGGCATACCCATGCTCGGGATGAGATAAATCATGGTTGCCAATCAAATACACTGCAGATCCATGTCATATAACTATATAAAGTGTAGCCACAAACAATACACAATGGATATACATCTCAAAATCAAAAGATATACATGAATAGTATCCATCTTCAAGAAGCTAACAACGCCTGATGGTTGGATATGAGGTATTCAGAGCTCGAGCAACAACTTCAAGATCTTCTAAAATCGGGTAGGAGTGTAATGTGAGTGTACATCTTGGTGATCAGGTAAAGAACTTAATTGATTTTAAACAAAGAATTTGATTGGACTTTCGGGATGGTCGAGCATGAGGACAAGAGACAAAATATAGAAGGGCCGACTCAAGTTGGGTAAAAATTCCCCTGGACAATATCATGATGAAATATGAGACACTGGCAGCATGACATTGACATAATTTCACAATGCAAGAGGCAACGCAAACTCTCCATATGTTTGGAAGAATAACCAAACGGAGGAGGACACAACTCTATGTTACAAGAACAACTCTTGAAGGTCATATTAAATCCCACAGCTTGACGAACAAACGAAAGGATGTGATTTGTCCAAGGGCGACTCATTGTGCTGCCATAAAAAGAAAATACTTTTCCCATCCTCTTTTTGGGGTATATTTGATTTTTTTTTTCCTTTTTCAATATTTTGAAAGCTTGAAAAATAATGAAAGAATTCTACGTTACAAAGGAGGAACGAGTGTCACAAACATACTAGTTCCAAGTGCAAGGAACACATCGATGCTTAGATAAAGGAAACATGTGCATGAAAATGACACTCGAGAAAATTCCTCCATGGGTCAAGGTGTCAAGACGTAGAGGCAAGGTGCTACAAGGCTTGCGTATAAGGCATGCTTCAAAGGTTCAGGCGAGAGCCACATGGAGCTGGTATTAGGCCAAAGACACAGGAATGCAAATGCGATTAACAGGACACAATGATAACTTCCTTCAATGTAATTTCAAACCAGCCTAGAGAAGGTAAGCTCGATGGTTTTTCATTTTTAGAGATTCTAAAAAAGCGCAAAAGAAGACTCCACTGGGGTACCTTTTTAGAAGATAGTCTATTCAGTTCAAAAAAGGATAAATTAGCACCGAAAAGACATCTATTCAAAACCATTTTAACAAGTGTGATAAAGACAAGATCACTCGGCAATATTTTCAATTTTAAGGAGTCTGAAAAGATCTTAACTATGGACTCGCTGCCTTTTTCTAGATTTAGTTTCCTTAGCAAGAAAAAGGTGAAATTTACTGAGGAGAACTCTCCCGGCTAGATGAATCTCCCGAGGTGTACCTTTTTCCTCCTTAATCTACAGGTTGAAAAAGGGGTAAACTCATGCCAGTAGATGTTTTTCTAAACCAAATAACGAGTGTGAAAGAACAAGGTCACTCGGTGATATTTTTAATTTTAAGGAGTCTGAAAAGAGCTTAACTATGGAATTTGTAAGGAATGTTATTCTGGATCGGTTTAACGAGTGTGAAGAAGAAAACTCACTCTATGATCTTTTCACTTTTAGAGAGTCTGAAAATAGCTTAACTATGGACTCTGTGGGGGTTCCTTTTTCGTAAATTTAGTCCCTCGGGCCCAAAAAAGGGTTAAACTTATACCTCAGAATACTCTTCTAGCAAACCGAAGTTCCTCGAGTATACCTTTATTCGTACAATTGACCATCCAGACTGAAAAAGGGGTAAACTACCACCAAACAGACGTGCCTTCAAATTTTAGTTTGGTGAGCATGAAGGGAAACAAAATTGCTCGAAAATATTTCATGTTTAGCGGGTCTGAAAAGGGCTTAAAAGAAGACTCGTTTGTTTTTTGGGAGTCCCGAGGGTGAGGCCAAGAGTGATAATATATTATACATGTGAAGGATCAAACTCATAATCAAGACAATTCTAAAAGGAATCCTGAGCCTATAGTCATTAGCGACGGCATGGAGACCAAAATGAAACTAGGATCTACCTAGGGAATCCATGTGAGGGTAGGCTATACCACTAAATTATGACACTTCTAGAGAAGCAATGACGGTTATGTGTTGTAATTCGGTGGGTTCGATCCTATGGTAAAGATAAAAATACAACGAGGTGAAACAAGTGGAGGTGGAATCCTAACTTAAATGCACAAAGTTGGGAAAAAAATGACTTTTCACCAAAGGACCATAAAAGTGCCCCAATTCCCAAAAATTTCTCTGAACCAAAAGTAAAGTGTATAGAAACATCCAATGAGAAACTCAAGAACCACATTACATGATTTTCAAGCCAGAAAAAACGACAACGGGGGTCAAAAATTGACAAAAAGAGCCAAAAAAGTCTATAAATAGAAGCTGGCAACTCATTATCACTATTACAAATTGAGAATTGACCAAAAATCCAAAAACACAAATTTGTGAAAGAAGTTGATTTCGAGAGATTTAGTGGACGAAACAAACTTATGCTTGGACCAAGTAAGTACAATCTAGTCCCTCTTTCATTCCCAATTTCCCTTTTTTCATTTTTTTTTTTTTTTTGGAGGGGCACAAACCTTTAAAAAGTTCAGCCATGCGTGTACGCAGGTTGTCCAAGCACAACTCATGTATGCACGTGGGCAGTAAAAAGTATGCCCGCGCACATACGCAACTATCCCCAATAAATCCCACGTACATCCTCCAACATATGAAAATTTTTAAAAATGCATCATTTGACTCTCCTTTGAACTTGTCATTTTGTAGGATGTATGTCCATTGGAGAGAGAGAGAGAGAGCATGAGGACATTGATTCAATGGTCCAGGAAGACCCCATTTCTTTCACCGCATTAAAACAATGCGGGTTGTGGAAATTCTTTCGGTGTCCACTCATGTGGGCACAACCCAGGCTGTTGAATGCCTTGGTGGATTACTGACACCCAGATGCGGAGGATTTTTTGCTCGAGGGAAAGTCATTGACTCCAACAAATGAAGATATTTATTTTTTGACTGGCCTCTCGAGGAGAGGGGAACTAGTCAACCTTTGTGCTTTTCCCTCTGGGCCTCACAACATTTCTTAGTTGATCAAACAACACTGTGAGATCGGAACAGATAAAGTGGGTTACCAGGTACTAATCCACAAAATCACCAACCTATCACTAAAAGTGATAGTTTTACTCATTGGGCAGATCACTGGATTTGTGGCTTTACATCAGGCCTCTCGGGCGCATATGCATTACACAATACAATTCTTAAATGCACGAGTGTTAGATTGGAGTACAACCATGCTAGAGTGCATGAAGAGACAACTCACATAGTGTCGTGGGTGGAACAACAAGAACTTCAGGTTCGGGACTATCCTTTTCTCTTTCTTCTTCGAGAGGGTACCCAATCTTAGTCCCTGAGAGACTATACAGGGGCACGTGGCCTCCTTCCTAGCAGTGTGTAGGTGAAAAACATTGTTGCCACGACAGGGGGTAGGGAGGACCATCAAGGCCTTCGATGATACATTTTTTGACTGGTGGTCTCGGTAGATTTAGACTATAGAGGACTACCCTTATGTCGGTATCCACTTATCCAGAGATCCTGACATGCCCATACCTCCTGGAGTGGAGCAAGGAGAATTAGGTACATTTTTATTAAAAATAAAAAAATTAAAATTATTTCTTTTATATATATCATTTTTTATGTGTACCAGAGCACCTGGCAACTATGTATATGTTATGTACAGATGTGGGACTAGTGCGTCCAGCTGATTTTGTGCGGAGCAAGCACTGTCCACGACCAAAGGTAGCAACAACAACTGTCGGACCAGTAACAACAGCGGGTGTATCTCCATCCGAAGAGGCTGAGAGAGTTTTGAGATGAGTGGAGAGGAACCTATCTGCACTCACTCGTACTGTGCCTATGGAAGAGATCAAGGATCTCCCGCCATCTATGCAGCCTCATGTTTTTGGGGTGCCACGGACCTGGGTCCAGCTATTTCAACATTTGGAAAATGTTGTAGTCCATTATGGCAGGGCCAACGGGCCTCGTGCTTAGCTTAGGATGGACCGTTTACGTGCCAAGGGAACTCTTTGTATATTTTTGAGGGCATAAGCCCTGCGTTGTATACCAGACTCATTATTTTTTGAGGTGCTTGCGCCCACCTATTACTTTGATACTTTCAATATATATATACATATTTTTATGTCTTATGGGTTACATTTATTTACAAATGTATTTACATGTGTATGTGTGTGCCTTTTCTTTACATGTGTGCAATATGCCAATCTAATACTTGATTAGCTAGAGTATCTGCCATTTTATTCAATCTCCTAGGAACATGGATATATGTAATGTAATTAAAACAACATTCTAAGAGACATACCCTAAGGAATCGTCGATGTAGAGTAGGATAGTAAACACAGTAAACCCCATTTAACTGGGACACAACCAATTGTGCATCTAGGTAGAACCGGAGGTAAGAGATTCCATGTGACAAGGCGTCACGAAGAAACTCTATTAATACACTATATTCAACGACATTGTTTGTGGCGTCACCTAAACAAATACCTCCAAAACATAACAACTGTCCTTGAGGTGTGAAAATCACCCAAGCTGTAGAAGCAAGCCTCCGAGTGTGTCAGATAGCACCGTCCGCAAATCCAATGAACACATCCGATTCACTTGACATTTGCCACAGTGAAAATATGACATCAAAACGAGACATCCATAAAACCAAAAAGCCAAAAAATAAAAATGTATAAGAACTATACATGTGTACAAGAATTCATCCAAGGCGACCCACCTACGAGTAATACTCCTTGAGGTAGAGCCCATTTCTATGNCATGATGAATAGTCCGAACCACATGGGTTTGAACTTTCTTTCCCCCAGGGGATCCTTATCTTGGTCATAGACCAGGACAAGGTTACCTTCGGAGAAAATCCGAGGATGAATGGACCGATCATACTGACACATGACTCTTTGCTTGTGAGACTCATTAGCGAAGGCTGCATCATGTCGTTGCTCATTGAGCTGCTCGAGATATAATAAGCATTCCTCAAGCGGTGAAGTGGCTGGCAATAACTGTACTGCCAACTTAAGAGATGGGATCTGGCATTCTATAGGAAAGACTACTTCCAACCTGTAAACAATTTGAAAAGGTGAAAAACCAGTGGTAGCATTTACAAACATTCATTAGGCCCACAATGCTGAGTATAACATCAAATGCCAGTTTGACTTGGCTGAATTGATAGTTCATTGTAGAATGGTCTTGAGCAATTTATTCACAGCTTCCACCTAACCATTTGCTTGTGGGTAATAAGGTGATGAGTGTTCTTGCCTCAACCCAAGCTTTGATGTTAATTTAGACATCATTTTTTTCTGAAAGTGACTGCCATGGTTAGTGAAAATCTCGTTTGGGACGCCAAACCTTGCTATTATCTGATTGAACAAGAAGAGAGTTGTTGTCTCTCCATCATCCTTGAACTTCAGCATAGCTTCGACCCACTTGGTAAAGTAGTCTACTTCTACGATGATATAATGGTGCCCCCCAGCTGAGGGGGGGTGGCATGTAGTATAATCAATCCCCCACTTGGTGAAGGGCCAACTGTGATGACGAGAAACATGGGAGCAGGATGTGCCCTCATCTTCTCTGAGAATATCTGACACGAGTGGCACTTCTTGACCGATTTAATGCAATCTTTGATTAATGTCGGCCAATAGTAACTAGCTCGTAGAATATTTTGGGATGTTTCCAACCTAGACAAATGACCACCACATGCTCCAGTGTGGCATTCGTTAAGAATGAGTTCCGCTTCTTCATGGGTGAGACATCGATGAAGGATGCAATCTATACCTTGATGATACAAAGTGTCTTTGAGAATAAGATAGTTTTTTTCTTGATGGCGTATACGTCGATGCTCATCATGAGAAGCAGAAGCAGGACACTTCAAAGTTTGGAGATAGACTAGTATATCTCCATACCAGGGATCCAAAGATGCGATCAAAAACATATCTCATTTAATAGGCGACTCTTCGGGTATAACATCACCTAACTCGACCGGAAGTTCGGAGATGAGTTCTACAAAGACCAACGAATTTTTGGATTTTTCCAAAACAAAATCCAAGTCAAATTCCTGAAGGATAACTCTCCATCTATTGATCTTTTCGCCAATTACGCTTCATGTCAAAACATATTGGAATGGATTCACAACAACAATGACGGTGGTCTTGCGAAATAGGATATAGTGATGGAACCGTTGGACAACATGAAATGATGCCAATGCAAATTTCTCAACATGGGAGTAGTTGAGTTCCGGTCCAACCAGGCCTCGACTGAGGTAATAAATCACTTGCTCTTCAAGAAAATAGTCCTCTTGAACCAATACCATGTCGATGGTCGACTCTGCAGTTGCCAAATACAATAATAAATCTTTATTATAATTGGGTGGCCAAAGCAGGGGGGCAGGCGTGAGGGCACGTTTCAACGCTTCGAAAGAGCATTGAGCGGCTTCATCCCAATGGAAAGCAACGCCCTTCTTTAGTAAACACATGAAACCTTTTGTGATCTCGACATAGTTTGCAATGAAACACTGTAAAAATTTTGTTTTTCCCTGTAAACTCTGAAGTTGAGGGACTATGCATAGGGGAGGAAACTGAACTAACGCCTCAACCTTTAAAGGATCGACCATTATCCCTGTTGTCAAAACTATGAAACCTAAAAGACGACCCGACATCATGCAAAAACTGCATTTGTTTGGGCTCAAGTGAATCTAATAGTAGCGACATCACTCAAATATAAGTCAGAGGTGTGTGGGATGATCAACTCTCTTGCGAGATTGTGATGCTAAATCATCTAGGTAAACCTCAAATAGGTGTTTGAGATCATGGGAAGCAAAGGACATGGCCCGCTAAAAAGTGGCTCTAGCATTCTTCAGGCCAAAAGGCATCTTGTGATAAGAAAATGTACCCCACTGATAGATAAAACTTGTTTTATGCTAGTCCTCAGGTTTGATCTGTATCTGATTGTATCTTGAGAAACCATCCATAAAATAAAAGACCTCATAGCCTATGCATTCATCGACAATCTGGTCAATAAATGGAGTGGGGAAATTATCCTTTGGACAGGCCTTGTTAAAATCATGGAAGTCTGTACATACATGAATCGTACCCTATTTTTTATTGACTGGAACAGGATTCGACATCCATTGAGTCAATTGGACGGGGTAGATGAAACCATCTTTGAGTAGTTTCTCTACTTCAACCTTAATAACTGATTCTTTCCAAGGATTAACCAGACGAAGCTTCTGCCGGACTGGCTTGGCATTAGGGTAAGTTGTGATTTCATGTTCAACGATTCTTGGATCAATGCCTAGCATTTCCACATAAGACTAGGAAAAAACCTCGTGGAATTCTTTAAATAAATATGTATAGATTTGAATCTCCTCAAGGAAACAATCCACTCCAATGAAGACATTCTCCACGATGCCAGAGGTTCTGGAGATATCAATAGGTTTCATTTTAGTGATGGTTTCCATATTACCCTCAGCATAAACTACATGCGTAGCCAGAGAGTTAATAAGACAAGACCTATCTCCATTCATAGTCAACACAAATCATCCTACCTCTATTCTTCCTAACTCTAGGAGGAAGTATGATCTGTGATGGAGATCATCCCAGGGTCTGTCCGGACCAGTCAATGCCTCTAAAATCACCGCATCAGAGGGAAATACCAAGTCTAAAGAATCAGTAGTGGCAAGGGAACCTTGAGCCCAGGCAGGCTTGACAGCTGGATCTAACTCTGGTGCCGGAGTTAGATCAGGGTCGGTTGAAGCTTGTTGGACTATAGAGTACACAACTTTTTTTGTGGACAAGGGAATGGACATGCCATGGTGCCCTGTCCCTTCCATCATGGTTGATGGGGAAGGAAGAATCCACAGATCATTAAAGTAAGTCGTACGGAACAACGACACTGAAAATATTTTAGCCTTAGGCTGGTCGAGGACAGCCAATATCATTTTGACATCGTCAGAAGGAGGTGGGTAATCAAAAGTACCCATGAGAGGTGGGCACAAACCAACCCCCATGTTGACGATCCCCGGTTGTGGGTTATCAATCATCGGTACCATGGATGCTCTCGATGAAGGGTCAGGTCTGGAGAAAGACAATTGATCAATGGTCACGATTCAACCCTCATGTGGAAACAACAAGACCCGAAAAACTGTAGCAACCACTACATGCATGGAATATGTCCAACTCCTTCCTAACATGAGTTTGTAGTTGAGAGGCACATCGACCACTTCAACTTTGATGCACACGTTCTTCCCTCCTAACTACACAGGGAAAGAAGGAATGATTCCATGTGGTCTGAAAGAATGACCATCAAAAGTCGTGAGAAGAGTAGGTGAAGGAGACAGAACAGGTTGGCCAATGGCCTTCCAACATGCCATTGACATCACACATGTCGAGGCACCCTCATCAACCACCGTGCAAAAAATATTTCGGGTAGACGATTTCGTGGGGTGAGCCACTACTATCTGAAATGTGACATGGTATGGGAGACAAGGTTTAAAGTCGTTTGTATCAAGCGTGATAGTTCTCATATTACATGTCTCGGCATATCCTAAGGTAGCTAACAAATCCTTTCTCTATGAAGGGTAGCTCTAAAGGACCTCTAAAGAAGACATGGCGCAAGGGGTTTGTGACAAATATTCCACCATAGAGTAGTTCTGGGCAACCCTCACATTTGGATTATGTGAATCTTTCTTGAATTCCCCTTTTGGGATGTGTGTCATTGTTTCACCCATCGTTCTCTCGATTTGGAGAGGAACAGACGTGTTTTTAGCTTCTTTGCCCTTTTATGCAGTACTTGGCATTTCATAATCATGTGCCCTAGTAGCTATGTGGGCTTCACCTTTCAACATATAGACATTCGAAGTTGAGGGATTCGTAGACGATGAAGGGGGTCCTTGATTGCCCCCGTCCTTGTTCACAAAGGCTTGAGTCAAATTTTTCCCATGAGGAAATGGGTTCGTTAACACTGCAAGTTGTTGCTGCGCCAATAACGTTTGGGCCTCTGTGAGTAGAGGGAACAGGTAAGTTGGGTGGTCTTCCATGCACAGGTTGAACGGATACTTCGACTTCTTTCTCTTTATGTTTCCCCGACCAGCATTATTGGTGGGTTTTTTATCCCCCTTACCCTTCTTTCGCTACTTTTTCTTCCCTTTGGCCTGTTGGCTGGCCTTTGGGTTTATCGATTGCACGTTGTGTACATCCAACGTCTGAGCAGGGGGAGCATCCGAACTAAGAGTTGGGTTGGCCACTATCTATTGTATTGACAATTGTTGCAATTGGTTTGGCAACAAATCAGTGAGCTTTGCTTGTGCTGAACCAACAATGTCGTTAGCATGTGGTCCAAACTTATGTTTGGTCTTATCAAGAATAGACCGTGGCACATCTGGAAAAACTTCGTAAAGAAAACCGGACTGAGAGTAAATCAACTCTAGTTGTTGAGCTCTCATTATCGCTTCTTTCTCTGAAAAGACCCCTGATGTTGCTACGTCCTTGGATAGCTAGGGTACCAAAGACTTAAGGAACCATTCCAGCAATAATGTTGGTGGAACTAGTACTTTAATCAAACTCTTCCAGTGTCACCATTCTCGGATGTGATCAGAGATATGGTCATCCTTTGTCTCCTCAAAGTTGGCCAACAATTCTATGTCGGCATCATATCTCACAGGTAATTGAAAATGATTTAAGAAAACCATTGCCAATCCGCCAATAGTAGAGTATCTTGAGTGGTCAAGCTCGATGTACCATTTCGTGAGACTCCCGATAAGAGTGTGTTGAAATAGACGCAACTGAACGGAGTCGTCCCTCAAAGAATTGGACAAGAACCATACATTAAATGTGGTCACATGATCGCCTGGATCTTCATTAGGATTTCCTTCGAACTTTGGAATGTCCAAGGGCAACTTGGTCGGCATGGCGGGCCAACGTGGATCATGACAGATTGGGTCATTCAATAATCTTGACAAGTTTGGAAAATGCAAAGTTGCCAGAAACGATAGCTTAGGTTGTTGAGTATGTACATGAGGATAGGAGCCTGGAATTTGGCTGGCACCAGGTTGCCAGAAAAATTTAGGTTGTTGGCCTGGGTTCTAGTAAAAACCATGGCCTAGGCCGGCATTTGGATGTTTTGCTTGCTGAGACGTCATTGGTTGAATCCTATAGTAGGACATTGAGGGTTGAGAAGGAATTGCTCCTGACGTAGTGTTCCAAAGGTTCTGGAAAGGGTTTCCCCCTGCCGATTTGATGGGCATAGGTATTGAGCCTTGCCTGGGGTTCCATTGACCATGGAAGGGGTTGCCCTTGGTCAACATCCCTGACGAGGGAACTGATCCCTGCCACTCATTCCAAGGTCCTTGAGAAGTGTGTGCCCCCTATGCAGGAATAGTACCCTACGCAGGATTTTGTGATCCAAAACCAGGGTTGCCCCCGGCTGAGGTGGCAGGTGATGAGAATGCATTGTTACCAAACGTGTCGAACAAATGGAATGATAAAGAACCCACCAATGTGGTACTGGAAGAAGGTCCTTGACTGCCTGCTCCAGACAGGCTGTAGTTCATGGTTGGCCAGACAGGTTGCTGAGGAACGTCGCCAAGCGAGGGAGACGATGGAGGTATATGACCCCCGTCGTAAGGGAAAGCATTATAAGGGGATGAGGTGCCCCCCATGAACCCTTATAGAGGAGTGTTTGAGCTCCCTACCCCTAGACACAAAGTCTGTAAGGTGGAATAGGAGAGGACTGAGTTCGTGTCAAAGTTGGGCATCCCATATGAAAATGGAGGGCCCGTCGCACTCTGTGTAAACGGTGTAGTGATCGCTGCCATGGAAAGAATCAGACCACTACCCGAGGTAGAGGCAGTTGAGATCATAGTGGCTCGGAACTACGAAGGTGAGTTAGGAAGTAGAATTCCCCCTGTTGTGGCAGTCGTACAGGGAGTATGAGGACTCCTTGACGAAGTAGAAGTATTTTCTTCCATTGTTGCTTGTAGTATTATCTGACGTTTGTGATGCGCTATCCTTGGAGGGTCAATCTGTATCAGAAGTGATGATGAAAGGTCAATGATTGGAGAGTTACATGGATCGAGAGCTTTCGCTCCAAGGTCATAAATAGTTGGTCCCTCTGGAAATGAATGTTCTCTCGGAGATGGATCGGGTACAACTTCTTGTGGCCCGGTGGCCTCAAATGACCCTTCTTGGTCAAGTGTTCGCCTTCACAGTGGAGGTAGTGGCTCCAAGTTAACCGGTGGCAAGCCCAAAATCCATCACGACCAACGGAGCTCTTAATCTTCCACTATGTGAGAGGATCAAAGACACACTAAGGCTTTCTATCGTTGAAGACTAAAACACGCACTAGAAAAATCTTCTATGAGATGTAGCAAGCAAACCACTATTACTAGTTGGAAGAGCAATTACAATAGCCAACATTAGAGAAACTTACCGGTGCAAGTGCAACTTGAACACAGAAGCACCCTCCGAGTATACTCTACCAAGCGTGGTCCGATGTCTACCCTAAGTACCGCGGTATACACCCTCAGTCACCTATGTAAGTCCCTAAAATCAAAGGCAACTAGGTTGCCAACTCGTGAACAACTACTAGGTGGGTACAGTCGATAGTTGGGTGGACCGCAATGAGTAGGGTATCAATCCCAAAACCTATCGAGGGTATCGAAAGCAAGTGTTTCGGAAGATGACTGAGGACCTCAAATGGATTCGAGACCCACGAAGCTCTGTGCAAAATGCGATCAACGTAATCCCAAGATAAGTCCTCTATATGCGTTCCTCCGCTACGATTGGTCCGGCTTTGGAGGGGTTATCTTCGCTACCTTTTCGCACGCGACCTCGTGTTTATCCCTTGTGTTAGAGGGGGGTCCCAGATATTTTCCACGTTAATGGACTTTTTCACTCCCTAGCACAGACTCCTATGTTTGTTTTATAGCCTTGAAGAGTTTCCTCTCCAACCTAAATCAAGGCTCTAGCGTAATCTAGTTAATGTGCCCTACAAACACAAAGTCTGATTAATTTTAATTAAGTGTTAATTTTAAGTGTTTAATATTAATTCAAAGGAACGGAAATGAAACTGATGGTGTTTTTTAAGAGACGAAAGAGAAGAAGAAATGTTGGAAATAAAATTACTTATTTTTTCAATCAAGCAAAAATTTGCAAATTGAACACTCTTTAACTAACTTTTCTCTCCAAGATATTTTAAAAGAAAAAACTCAAAACTAAATTTTGCTCGACTACGAGCTACTTAAAGTCCTAAGTATTCAGTAAAGAGCTTAAGAAATCACTCTTCCTCCTGAAAAAACAATTGACCTAACTACTTAACCAAACAAGAAACTGAAAACTTTTTTTTTTTTTATGCTCCAAAATAAGAAACTTGAAAATGAATTATTTTCTTTTCTTCTAAAGAAAGTAAAAAGGGAAAAGTGAAGACAAGACGAGACCAAAAACCAACTTCTGGTCTACTACGGCTCACAGAGAGTTACTGACAATACTAAACAAGTTAATCAGAAAAAAAAAACTCATAGAACTTGTCTCAAACCCTAATCAAGAAAACAAGAAATCTTGATAAAGAAAAAGCTAACTGCAATCAGACCTAGGCCAAAGACTGTACGAAACAGAGACTAGGGCTAAATCAAGAAAACCCCTAAGAAAAATGGCTTCATAGAGAAGAGGATGACTGCCTCTTCTTTAAAAATATATTCCTGACACAGGCACACAACTGATACTTCAGCAACCTGTGTATGTACACGGGTTGTCCAAATATAGGGTGTGTATGTACACATGTAGACCCACTGTAGGTCACGTACACCTCTATGACTTCTCTAAAAAGAAAAAACTAACATTCAAGCATAGGCAGGGAGTACTAGTATGGAAGACCAGAATCCCTTAAAGACACAGAAACTTACTGAAACTCAAAAACAGTAAATAAACCAATTAAAAATACCCAAAAACAAAAATCCCCTAAAAGCCCTAGAGTCTCCCCAGTATGGTCGCCAATTCTGCTATAGTGGGAAACCCCCCCTATGGACTACACTAGGTTTCTAAAGTGCAAGTAGAGCTAACTATCTAAAGTCTCCTACTTTTAACCACTATCCCGACAACACCCCACATTCATATATATAAAGTACAAAGTATAGGGATCCGATAGTCTTACCTTAAACTCCACATCCAGTGTCAATCCCAATGCGTTCGATCGCTTCTCGACTACAAATCTCCTCCCAAGGATGGCCTGCATTCATCAAAAGACAAACAAGAAACTGCGAACGAGCATTCTATATGTGGATTAATAGGTTAGATGTCATAACAAAATGTAAATTGTACATAGAGATAAAACACATCATATGGAGGGATGACAAAAGTACTCTTTATATTAATCTCATAATGTCACTTACAAAACAAGATCAGCAACTGCTCCTCGAACCCAGTCCCGGGCTCCTCTTCACCAAGATCCAACTGCTTCCATGTATCCTTCTTCTCTCACACTTCTCTCTAGAGAATAGGCATAGGTTTATGGATGAGGAAAAAGGGGAAAGAATGGAGAATTCTGGCTCAAACTCACAATGTGGATGCAATTTCTTGGGGCAAGGGGGGATTAGGAAATGGGCAGAGTTTCACTGCTTTCATGCTTCTCTTTAGAATGGGACCCCAACACCTTCTTTTATATTCCAAAAAGATAGTTATTCGGTTGGGTTACGGGCTATGGGTGGTCAATTGGTTAGGAAACTACCCAAAAGACTATATTCCCTTGCAACGTTTTATTTTTTGCAACTTTTGTGGGTATATGCAGGTTGTAATGGTGTAGCTAGCATATGTACGCAAGCAATAATGGTGTAGGGTGCGTACATCTTCAAAAAAATGGTTTTTAAGAAGAGTGATTCAGTATTGGATTGGCAAAAATAGTAAGTAAGATGGCATGCTGCTAGGTATGCATGTCTGGTGCAAATTAGGGTTATAACTATTGGTGAACAAAGACCAAGTCCCAGAGATCACAAGATTGGAAATAAAACGATATGAAGAAAATTCTACAGAGAAAAAGAAAGATTCCAGATACATAAAGGTTTGGAAAATAACTGAAAGAAAAGAAGGACAGGTAAATAAGGAACATGTTCAAGAGATTGTACTTTTAGGCATTTTAGTGAAAGATGAATCCGCGGATAGAAAGAAAGAAGCCAGAGCTTAGAGAGATGATGAATCTACCAATGAAGATGATGATGAATACACATCAAAGCAAGAATTGTTCTGATCCATCAAGGTTAGAGACTCCCATGTAACATGAATATTAGACAGGGGGAGTCTATGTGATAACTATGATAGAACAAATAACCATCCTTCGAGTAGCTTGTAGAGTTTTAGCAGACAAATCTAGAGCAGTCAGTTAACAAAAGTACAATTTGATAGATTAATCAGTTGTAGTATTGAAGACTTCATGATAGTATAATAATAAATGGGTCATCATTATGGACAGTTGTGCAGCAGAGTCTTGGACAGTATGGACATAGATGGATTCATAAGAACACTTAGCAGGTTTGGACAGATATATGACAGTGGACGAGAGCATGGATTCATAGATTGGATCAGAGAGTGGTTCAGAGACAAAGGAACATTATCATAATGGATGATAATTACACATAAATATTTGAATGCTTATTCTTGAATGCTTTTCATATATGTCTGTTGATTACACAAGGAAGCACCAATGGACAATAACACCAAAAGGTAGCAAGTATAGGAAGACTTATATTTTTTCTACACAACATCTTGTAGAGAAGTCAAGAGAGAGAAACAGAACCAAAAAGATAGGTAGAAATATCATTTAGATAACTCGTCAGATAGAGAGGTAAGAATAAAGGTATGATTCCATGGGAAGAGATTCATCAAATGCAGGATAGAGAGTTATATGCTTGAAGAGAGAGAATAGATGCATGTTTCCAGGGGGAGCGATTGTCACAAGGGAAGAATGAGCGATATGACTTCAGTGTTTCATTAGAGTGATACCCTTTGTCAAAGGGGGAGATATTTTTCACATGAAGGGAGAGAGAGTAATCAGAGGCTTATAAACACAAAGAAAAATCAAAGGCATGTAGACAGGGGGAGAATCCCCAAGGAGAGTTCAGTAAGGGGGAACGGCCCCAAAGGGATATACCATTTTCCATTGATGTCAAAAGGGGAGATATGGAAACATTAATGAGGAGTATAAACATGAATTTTATCATGACTAAGAGTTGCCATCAATGTTGATGTTGCTATCAATTCCAAATGGGGATATTGTTAGACATTTGGCTTAGTTTGATGGAAAGTTGGTATGGATTGTTGGTTGTCATTGATGTCAACCATTGGAGAGTGATATTGTATATTGATTTGAACCTGTAGTAGTTGATTTCAACCCTTGG
>JASDQU010948677.1:12187-24403 GCA_032191745.1 Picea mariana
CCTTAACTAAGATGCAGACCGTGCTCACTGTCGATGATTTTAACTTCATCATCACAGTTGTAAATGACTCCTCATAGGAAATCTTGGAGAAACAAGAAGCCAACCAAGAAGAGATGTACAACATAATCAAGGTTGAACTTCGAGGGGTACAACAGGCCCTTCAGTCCATTCGCATAGTGTCCACTATGCCCTTTCCATCAGGAGAAATAGATTTGGGAGATGAGTTAGCCCAAATCCGTCGACTAGCTGATTCGACCGAAGCTCACCTTCGTCATGAACAGGAAGAAAAAGAACAAGCCACCCAGGCCTTGAAGCAAGTGAAATAAATGGTCATAGAACAACGTCGAGTTTCATAGAAGGGGAAGTTTCTCTCTAAACAAATTTTGAAGAGGATAAAACACATATTTAGAAAGAAAAAGAACCGTTGCTTGGAGAGAAACTCGAAGTAAAAGAAGTAGTCAACAAAGAACTTCTCTCTGTGATAGGTTTAGAGACGAATGTAGAAGACCGAGTTGAACATCAAGTAGAGTAGCTTGTAGAAGCTATCCAACAGCTACAGTAAATAATAACAGACTTAGTGCTCCACACAGTGCCTGACACTCCGCAGGAAGTGAGGGATCAAAAAGAAGAAACTTCCCAGAGCGCAGTTGAGAGAATAAAATCCCTTGCCATGGAATGTAAGCAACTAAGTGATCGAAATGCCTAGACTTATGAGAGAATTAATGAGAATCCATATTTGAAGGCACTAGAGTCACAACTCTAGGAGGCAAAGCAACAAGAAGAAACAATACAGGCACAGTTGAAGCCCCTATCAACTGTTGAAAGGATGAAGAGATCCCAAGAGAAGTGCACTACTCAATAGTAGGTCCACACCATTCAGAGCAGAGTTATAAAAGTGACTTAGAGGTTCCAACCTATACAAGATGAGGCTTGCCAACTATTCTCAGAGATCAAAGGCCGAGGAGAAGAACTAGAGCAAGTGGTCACTACAACTGAACAATGCTTGGAGGGACCTATCAACGAAGCAATCATCCAAGAGTTCGCTAAACAAGAGGCCATGGCACAACAACAAGTTGAAGCAGCTCAAGCCAAGCTTGAGGATTTTGAAGCAATGCTACCCATATCAGAGTGACTTGGGATGAGTCACAGGTGAGTGTTGGGGGCATGTTGGCCCTTGACCAAGTTTTGAGGATTCTTGGTCATGTTTGACCTATTTTGGTATTTCGACAGGTTTTTGAAGTCAAAGCACAAGATGAAGTGGATATCACGGGATCTTGGTCCCTGTTTAGGTATTTTTAGGTTTTTTGGTTATGTAACGGGTATGGGGAAGTCGTCCCATGGGTTTACCCATGTTTTGGCCTATTCTTTAATGTATAAATAGAAATCTAGGTGATGTAGAAAATAGTTTTTTATCTATGTGATCGAAGAATTGTAAGTTGTGCTCAGTGCAAGTAATAGTTTTAAGTTCTTCGTGCATACTATGTGAGACTTGCAGAGCTAAGTTCAAGTTATTGTAAGAGACTGTGGAAGGATTTATGCTATAACTCAAGGAAGGAGGATCTAGTGAAGAGTGCGCAGATCTCCTGTCCTTTGTGAAGTTGATATTGAGGCTTTGTGCATGTAAGAAGATTGAAAAAATCTAATAAAGAAGACGAAGAGTTGGTGGAGGTATCCCTAGGGTGGGGGTGAACCACATATATCCTGTGTTATGGTTTCTTTGTTCAATGTATTGATGTGTTTATGCTTTTACTTATTTAGATTCTTTGATGTATATGAATGATAGATAGATCTATTTATGCTACATGCTTAATAATATGGATGAATGCTATATCCGACCTATGTGGATGTGCTTAGTGCTTGAACATACTAGATATGGTTGAATACTGCAATGCTCTGTAATTAAGGTTTTGTCTACGAAGTAGATACTGGTTTAATATTGATGAACTGTAATTGCTAAGTGCTTTGATAAGGTGTTATAATCACATATCTATGTCCCAGCTAAGGTTGCATACATTTGAGTCCTGCAACCACCCCTACTTCTACCTTGGGTGAGACTTCATCTCCTTCGCAGGTGTTGCCGAAAGGGCCGTTAGTGAGGGTTTTCTTGGTGTGCTTTTGAGTGTTGAACCCTAGGTCTTCCCTTATGCCAACACCACCACATCTAAATTTTTTCTAATAACACACTAAATTTTCCTCCACAGGAGGTGCCAAAATAAATTTTTAGTCTAGGTAGGATCTCAGGGGTAGGCATCCAAATAACCCTCTGTTATTTGGTTCTCACATTTTCAGGCAGTATGAGTTGAGAAATCGGGAAATTTCAAATCCTCCAAGTCAAGTGTTCCTACACCATAAGGTAGGGAGATACTTGTGAAGGGTTGAAGGTCAAGGTTTGATTGTTTTGTGCATCCCTCCTAGAGTCACCCAACTCTTGTGAGTGAATCCATCCCGTGAACCATTTTTGAGGCTAAAAATCAAAATTTCAGACTTTGATCGAGGTACTTAGTTGCCAAAATTTAGGATATCCACCCAGGTGGCAATTGTGGGCTGAAATCACACCTTGATCAGATTTTGTGTGGCTATTGGGAAATATTGCCAGCTCTTTTGAGATATGCACCCTCTACCCCTCATTATAAATTATTACTTCAACCTTCACTAGTTCTTTTTTCAGTGGCTTCAGACCCCACTATTGAGTGCTATTGGAAGGCCTAGTGCTATTTGAGAGGAAGGATGATGCATTTTTAGGACACGAGCATTTGTTTTTATTGTTCTTCCATGTGGAAAAAATCCACCTATCCACATGCTTGTTAATTTTCAGTTGATTTATGTATGATGTTCATTTGATTACATGCTATTGTGAGTTATATTATTGTGTGAAGGTCAAAAAGGTACAAATCTCTTATTCATTTAATTCTCTCTTGTCACCATTTGCACACATTCACTTCAATAGTCAGAAACCATAGGGGAACCATAGAATCTCCATCATTCCAGATGCTTGCAAAATATCCCTCCTATTCTAGGAGGAGTCCTAGTCTTCCCAACTCACCGACTCAACCATATCACACCCCCGTGAGTGATACTCTTTTGGGATTAGGTTTACTCGGTTCCACTTTTCTTCGGTCAAATTTCCAAGGCCATCCATCCATTAGTTATCCTTCACAAGGAGGAAAGGGTCCAACTTCTTCTCAAGGGAGAAGTACAACCCCACCAAATCCCCCTCAAGGGATAGGTCCACTACCTACTCACACGATGGATGGAACTAATCCCCCACCAAATATTCAAATGTCATACTTGGCATCTCTTCAAATTTTGGATTTGACCAAAATCATGAATGATCCCATTTTACATGACCCCACTTGGCCCAATATGCCTACCAAACTACCTTCAGATATTCCAAAATTTGAAGGAAAACCAGGGGAAGAACTCGCCAACCATGTTATAAACTTCCACTTATGGTTATCTTCAAACAATATCATGGATGATTCCATCTACTTGATTTTATTTCAAAGAACTCTCATGGGTTCATCATCCAAATGGTATGTGGATGAAAAACCAGGGTCCCATGTGACCTTTGAATCCTTGGCCAAGGCATTTTTGTCATTTTTAGAATGACCAGTTCGTCATGATATTGGCTTAGAACTTCTCTCTGAGTTCAAACAAACCACTGTTATCCATATAGCCGACCACATCCATGAATGGTGTTAATGACGTAGTTCCTGTAAAGTAGAAACCACCAAAGAAAAATGTCTCAATTGGTTTCTCAAATCCCTCATCTCCTTTATTGCCAAAGATGTAGCATACACTTTTCCTCGGTAAGAATAGGAAGCCATCATCAAGGCCCAACAATTTTACCTCATTTATGCTCAATCAAGTTACTTGTACACAATATTTCCTGATGCACCTAGACCCATACCATTTGGCCAGGACAAACCTAGGACGTCCCATGTTGCAGATGGGTTGATTGGTTCTATGAGCCATCTCAACCCTTACGGTCACCCGTCACCCACTTATGGTGCACATACATATCCAAAACCATATGGATGAATTCCTTCTTACCCTCCTCCCACTCACCAACAGTCGTATCCTATTTCTCCCCCTACACTGATGGGTGGACCCTCAATGATGCCCATGATGCATCTGGTCTCCCAACCAAGTAATATTTCACCCTCAAACCCTGCATATAACCTCAATAGTACTGGAAGTGCTTCAACTTCCTACACTCCATATGGATTGTCTCCATAGAACTATCCATATTTTCCATTTCCTGGTCCTCCACAACCAGTTTCTCCTCCACCAGGACAACCACATATCAACGTTAACTTTGGTCATCCCTCTCCCATTCAACAACTTTAGAATTTTGAAAAAATGAATACAAAAAATAAGGCCCATCTGTCGAATAATTCCAAGAATAAAGGGAAAAACCAAAACAATAACAACCTGGGACTAGAAGGAAATAACCCCCAACAAAACCATCCCGTTGGGGGTAACCAGAATGACAGAAACCAAAACCAATAGTCTCCAATACTTGTTATTTTAGGATTTTCATTCATCCCAATGTTGACTTTCTTAACTTTTATTGGCGCAACAAATACTTTTGTCTTCAGAGATGGACCTTCCACCTATCTCTCTCCCTCAATATATGTAATTTGAATATTGCACAGATCATCTTCACTTGGTTCTTCCTCTACGACATGATATCATGAGAGTAAGTATTTAACTATATGTATATTTTTTTGTTGATATTATGTCCTGAATCAATGATTGGGTTCTCATGTTTGAATGAGAAGGTTACTACAAAATTAGGTTGTAATCATGTCCATTTTATAGTGCCCCTGTGCATATCTTGGTATATGTACCAGTTCCCTGGGATCCCTTGCAATGTATGGATAAAGTGATGAGGCCATTCCTCTGGTGGTGTCATCCTCCATTGTGTTCTACACTTCTCCAAGTGTTCAACTGGTGTTCCATTCACATTATATTTTTACACTAAATTTCTCCCCTATTATGTGCCAAATTTAATGTGCAGTAGTTGTTTACACTGATACCAGTCCTGAATTGTTTCTTTGTGTGCACCCCACAATATTGTAGGTGTTTCCTTGAGTGAAATATCTAGGGCTAATATCCTTTGATTTTTTAACACTTCATATTCATATTTTGTCAAGAATTCCTGTAAGTCATTTATCCCATGAAAAATAGGAGCCTAGAGGTTCTCTTATCTCTGTACCAACCCATCTTACTGCACGGTCTAGTCTTATGCACCTTCTTGTGGAAAATTCATGTAATCATTGTTTCCAATTATCCAAACATATGTATGAGTCGGAAGAACATGATGTAATGCTTCTCTAATAGAGTACCACATCTATAGTTGGGTTAACATAATCCTCTTCTAGTGCGATAGTTTTGTACAACTGGTTTATTTCTTCCAGATCCAAACAAGTGGCCTCTACAAACCTTTCTCCTTCTGAAGGATCCAATGGTGCAATGACTCTATGTTAAATTGATTCAAAAGTTATTTTTATTTTCTTCAGGTTGATTATAGCCTGGTTATCAAATTCCCAATCCAATCCAAGTAATGTTGGGTAAGGTGTTGTGCCATATACTATATCTATCACTTAAAAATATGCCATAGTGTGCACTCCATCCAAATCTACTATCACACCTTTAAGACTTCTGATTGGTAGCACTCTGTGTTGATTTTATAGTTTAAACTAGATAGGTGAATATCCTAATGTGGGTTCTCCCATACACTGTCATGCAATCTTACGAAATACATTTACTTCAAAGACTAAGTCGAGTATAATATCTCCCATGTTGAAATACCTAATATTGGCATTTAGTCTTAATTATTTTATTTTCCTTATTCTTTCTGGTGTATTAGTCGCACATGGGGTTGTAGGTTCCACACTGACAGTGTTCTGGATTAGAGTTTTGTCTTATGTTCCTGATCTTGGAACTCCTATTTTCATTTCATAGGTTGCGCATAGGATTTTCTCAATCTTCTCCATGGCTCGGATATCATATACTTCTTCTTCATATCTTGCCAAGCCCTCTCTGTTGGCTATGGCTCTATTCTTGTTATTCATTTTATATTGGTAGGGCATTTTGTTGCACGTCTTTCCAGTTTTTTCCATTATCTTATTTATCTATTCCCAATCCATCATGATTGATTCCATGGCCTCCTTATTATTTCCTTTATCTATCTCCCTTTTGTAAGTTTTAAACCTGTGAAGAAAAGCAATGCATATATATTATTAAGCAAAATAGAATTTAACCAATGGCTCATACACAGAGTACACAAAGATTTTATACCGGAAACCCTCAACTGGGAAAACCTTTCTTATATTCATTATATCGAATTTCCCCATTCACCATACAATATATATATACAATGTTTTTAGGTATTTCGTAGATACCAAAACCCTAATCCCTTAATCCGGCATTAATTTACAAAACCACTAAAAATAGAAAAATCCACTAAAAATAGCAAAAACTGCCCAATTTTTTTTTTCGAGCGTTGCTCTGGGCTACCTCCCATTGTCGAACGTTGCACATAACCAGGGGGGCATAATTTCCCCCCCTGGGACCCCCCTAGGAAATTTACCAGTGCACATGAAACAAAGAGCACTACTAGAGGGATCATCAGATGCAGTTGTCAAATCTGACGCGCCCACACACACACATGAAAAGAATATAAAGCATACCCAACATTCTCCTACTTGTTGTTTTATTTGAATCCATGGGTCTAGGGGATTATATAGTCAAAAATACAGGGCAGAAATGCCCATTGTTACTCTACACCAGAAGAACTTTTCTATGCTCACAAACTTTGTCAATGAATCTGCAACATTCTTCAAAGTGTCAACCTTTTCTAGCAACACCTTCTTTTCCTCAACCATGTCTCTCACAAAGTGATACTAAACATCAATATTCTTTGTATTCGAATGATAAGCTAGGTTATTTTCTAGGAATATTGCACTCTTACTATCACAATATAATCTCACTTCTTGTTGTACCAACCCAATACCTAAACACAATCTTTGTAACCATACTGCTTCCTTTCTTGCATGAGTGGCTGCCAGGTATTCAACTTCTGTAGTTGAGAGTGTCACTACAGCCTATCTTTTTCTCATCCAACTGATTTCTCCTCCAAATATGTTAAACACATACCCACTTGTAGATCTTCTGCGATCCATATCTCCAGCCTAGTCTGCATCAACAAATCCATGTATCTCCAACACTCTGTCCAATCTTGGTCTTCCTTGGTAGCACAATCCATAACTGGTAGTGCCACTAAGATACCTCAATACCCTCTTTACTGTTGTCTAATGCTCCTTCCCTGGTTTTGACATATACCTTCTCAAAACTCCCACTACATGTGCAATGTCCAGTATAGTACATACCATTGCATACATCAAACTTCCAATTGCACTGGCATACGAAACATGGGACATGTCCTCTTCTTCTTCATGTGTTTTGGGACACTGATCTGCAGATAAATTTACAACTATAGGAATAGGAACCTTGACCAGTTTACTTCCATGCATATTAAAACTCTGCAATTTCATCTCAACATATTTTCTCCAATTCAACCAGAGTTTCTTGTTTGTACGATCACTTTTAATCTCCATTCCCAAAATGAAGTTAGCAGCACTGAGATCCTTCATGTCAAATTTGGAGGATAGATGTGATTTCACCTCCTTGATAACATCCATGTTATTTCCTACCAACAACATGTCATCAACATACAACACTACATAAATGAAGTGATTACCAACCTGCTTGGAATATACACAATGATCAACCCTACTTCTTACAAATCCCAATCCAAGGATGTATGTGTCAAACTTTTGGTACCACATCCTAGGTGATTGCTTCAAACCATATAGTGACTTCTTTAGCTTACAGACCATCTATTTCTTTACCTTCACTACAAAGCCTTATGGCTGCTTCATGTATATTTCTTCTTCCAGATCGCCATGTAGGAATGTTGTCTTCACATCCATCTATTCCACTTCAAGATCAAAAGTAGTAGCAATAGATAAAATAAATCTAATAGAAGTTAACTTAGAAACAGGAGAAAAAATCTCACCAAAGTCAATCCCTCTACCTGGGAATAACCTTTTGCTACTAATCGATCTTTTCATTTCTCCACTTTACCTTGTGCATTAAACTTCTTCTTAAACAACCATTTTCTACCAACTGATTTTCTTCCAGCTAGCAACTCAAATATATCCCATGCCTCATTCTTATCCAAGGCATCCATTTCTTCAACCATGGCCTTCTTCCAAAGCTTACTATTCTCTAAATTCATTGTTTCCCTGATAGTTCTGGGATCATCATCAGTAATAGATAAAGCAAAATTGGAATGGAAATCATGTGGACTATACCTTTCTGGTTTCCTTTTATCTCTCACTGATCTCCTCAATACTAGGGTATGAGGTTCTTATTCTTATTCTTCTACTTCCTCTTCTTCAGATGATTCATATTTTGCTTCATCCAACTCAAGATCTATTTTATCAGGTTCGTCTTGTGTTGGTAGGAATTTCTGTTTGGACACATATTTACCTCTCTAAAAACAACATCTCAACTGTAAACAGTCTTCTTGGTTTCTGGGTTCCAAAGTTTATAACCTTTTACACCATCTTTATAACCAATAAAGATACACTTTTCAGCCTTTTTATCCATCTTACTCCTATTTTCCTTTGGAACACGTACATAAGAATCACAACCAAATACTCTAAGATGTTGAAGAGAGGGTTTCTTTCCAGACCATACCTTGTGTGGAGTTTTATCATCCAACATTGATGAAGGCGATCAATTGACCAGGTAACATTTTGTACCCACTACATCTACCTAGAATTCTTTTCCTAACCCGACACCACTGAGCATGCTCCTTTCTTTATCCATCAGTTTCATGTTCATCCTTTCTGCAACTCCATTCTGCTGAGGAGTTTATGGAGTAGTCTTCTGCCTTGCTATACCACACTTCTTATAGAATTATTCAAATTCATTTCCACAGAATTCTCCACCATTATCTGTTCTCAATACCTTTATTTTATTCTCTGTCTGATTTTCTACCAAATACTTAAACTCTTTAAATTTATAAAATACCTCAGATTTCTTTCAAAGAAAATAAATCCACGTGGTCCTTGAAAAATCATTTATGAATGAAACATAATACACATATTTACCTAGGGATGGAATAGGAACAGGTCCAAACACATCACTGTGTATCAACTCTAAGATCCTCTTTGCTCTTGTAGTGCCACATGGGAATCTTACTCGATTATGTTTACTATATATGCAATGTTCATAGAAATCAAATTCCAGAGTGAAATTAGACATACCTTCAACCATACCTTTACCGTGTAGTGTTCAAAGGCCCTTTTCTCCAATATTTCCTAGTCTTTGATGCCACAACATGGTCTTCTTTCCATGGACAATATTTGTCTTGTCTTCTTTATTTCTCTATTCAAGGACAACATAAATGTTACACCCATTAGTATAAGTTCTTCCCAGCAACTTGTATAGAGTTACACACCGAACTCCCCTCATCAACACCATTGCTCCTCGAACAATCTTGCAAGTGTTCTTTCCAACTACAGTATCCACTCCTACATCATCCATCTTTCTTACATATATTAGGCTCCTGGATAGTTTTGGAATGTGCATAACTCTAGGGAGAGTTCTAATCCTTCCAGATTTTAGCAACAACTTAACCCTTCCACGTACCAAGATTTTTGTTGTCGAGTCATCTCCTAGGAATACATCACCACCATTGTATTTTTCATATTTAGAGAACCACTCATTGTGAGGAGTCATATGGTATGACGCACCTGAGTCGATCAACCATACATCATGGTCTGCATGTGTACTTGTAGATGCCAGGTAGACATCACCTCCTTCTTCAGTGTTGGTTTTTTCCTCTGTGGAAGAGGTACTATTAGATCCCTTTGGTTTATCAACCTTCTTAGACTTGTAATCTTTCTTATAATGCCCTATTTTACCACACTTCCAACATTTCCTCAAATATTTTCCTGGAGACTTAGAACTACCTATTTATTTAGATCTCACACCCAAAGGTTTACCAGGATTCCTGTCTTGGGTACGACCTCGTACAAATAAAGCATCTTTGTTATGACTATCCATGCTTTTCTACCTCATCTCTTCAGATAACAAGGATGAAACTACATCCTCATACTTCAATGTAGATTGAGTGGTACTACCAATTTCTACAACCAGATTATTCTAAGAGTCTGGCAAAGAACATAACAAAGTAATACACTTATCTTCTTCTACAATCATAATATTAACAGAGACAAGTTGACTTACCACAGTATTAAAGGCATTTAGATGTTCTGTCACAGAATATCCATCTTCCATCCTAGGATGATACAACTTCTTTTGAAGAAACACCTTGTTTACTAAGGACTTTGATTGATACAAATTCCCCAACTTATCCCATAGTTCCTTAGTTGTATATTCTCCTGAGACATTCAACAAAACCGAATCTTCCAGGTAGAGTGGAATAATATTCCTTGCTCTTCTGTCAAACTTCTCCCAATCTTCCTTCGACATACCAATAGTTGGTGTACTAGTAGTTTGTGTACCGGTAGCCCGTGTGCTAGTAGATAGTGTACCAGTAGGCTGTGTACCATGATCCACATTGATCCATTGTTCTTTGTCTACAAGAAGGTCCACCATCCTGAGCTTCCATAGCTCTAAAGTTTTACCATTGAACTTCTCTATCTCGATTCTAGATGAGCTCGCTATTCCTCTTTCTATACTCGAATCTCCATTGTAAAATCTCCCACTAAACCTAGGTTTATCACAGACCCAAGATAAACTTGATCTATCAAGATCGAGCCAAACCCTCAACAATAAAGGCATACCTCTGAAGCCAAAAATGAGCTCTGATACCACATGTAAGTTTTAAACCTGTGAAGTAAATCAATGCATATAGATTCTTAAGAAAAACAGAATTTAATCAATGGCTCATACACAGAGTACACACAGTTTTTATACTAGAAACCCTCAATCAGGAAAACCTTTCTTAAATTCATTATATCGAATTTAACCATTCACCATACAATATATATACAATGTTTTTAGGTATTCCATAGATACCAAAACCCTAATCCCTTAATCAGGGATTAATTTACAAAACCGCTAAAAATAGCAAAAACCTCCCAAAAACAAATTTTGGGGCGTTGCCCCAAACCCTGTCGGCCCCAAGCTACCGCCCATTTCCAAAAGATGTGCATAACTAGGGGAGGGGGGGAATACCTTCCCCCCCTTCCCCCCCCCCCCNCCCAGGACCCCCTTAAGAAAGCGCTTGGCACACACGACACAAAGAGAACTACTAGAGGGATCATCAGTGCAGTTGTCAAATCTGATGCACCCACACACACACATGCCATGAATATAACAGATACCCAACACCTTTCCATATCTCAACCTCCTATAAGTGATTCACCCCTTCCCCCATGCACACAGGGAAGTTTAACTGTCTAATTCCATGGTGATCACACCATTGTCAAACAATAAAATTTTGATTGAAGTATACAGGGATCCGATATACCTACCTTTGGGTCCTTTTAGAAAATCATGCTCTGTTGCAATGTAGGAATTTGTGGTATATACTACAAATTCAGTGATAAACCCTGCAACAATATTGTCTAACAAAAAATCTATTGGGCACATAAATTTGTTATTAACTTGTTGTAACTACACGAGCTCCACAAGATTCCACTCCAGCTATCTAATTCGATTTGTAGGCTGGTTTTTATTTAACCTCAATAACCACTACTACAACAAATGCGGGAAATCAAAGAAAATACCTCATGCAAGTCACTAAACACATATTTGTTGATATGTTTGTGTGATGATAACTTAGAGTTTATGTTGTCCTTCTGCGCAAGCTTAAGTTCCTTTGTTTTCAACCATCTTCCAATATATTCCTTCAATGGATTCTATGGCCTAAACATTACCTTCTATAATTTCATCCTTCATGCATTTCTTCCATGGATCCCATCCACTCAATCTTATGTAGTTACATCCAACAATGGAACAATGTTTTGGTTCTTAACCTCTTCTTGTGATGAAACAGGTTCTGATATCAATAGGCTTCCAACAAACCCTTCAAAAACTATCTTCCCTCCTAGTAAACCATAAGGATATGCTTCGCACAGGGTGGAAAATGCAATCTCACCCAAGATA
>JASDQU010948678.1:0-21976 GCA_032191745.1 Picea mariana
CCGAATTTCAGACATGCCCTTAAATACCATTTTATAATAACTGTCCAAACGAGACCCCCTGGAGATCGATCCTAAGAGGTCCAAGGAATCTCTTCAATCGGAAAACTGCAGCAGCTCAAATCACTGTACTTTTCTTCTTCATCATCTCGCCAGTACTCTTCCTCCTCACAAGAGCCAAATTCTTCCTTATCAGAACAGCTACTGCAATGGCACTACCGACTGACGGATGCTAATCCCCCTTACCCTGATATCCGGTGCACCGATATCCTTGCTAAATAAGTGTAGTTAAGAGTATTAGAGAAGGACTCTACACCTTCTACTTTAATTTGATTATAATATAGTCTTTTAATCTTCATGCAATATCTAAACTAATCTTGTTTCTTATTGATTTTTTCCTCGAGCACAGAAAGGATGAAAATGGAAAGAAACATTTCATGGTCCACTCGAATGTGGATTGAATAGTCTTGTGTTGTGTATCTTATTAGTCCCTGCTCTTTGGGATGCAGGGACTATTAGTAATCGGTTCCTTGTTTTATTAATTTCTGCATACAAATCTATGTAAATTAACCATTTTAACCAAATTTTTTGAAAACTCATATAATTTTTGTGTTCACGTTTAATTTTTAAGTTTAAGTTTTATTTGGCCTCATATCGAGGCAGCAAGAGGAAATTTGCTTGATTGTTTGGATTTAAACTTAAGAAACATGATATTTGACATTTGTTTATAGTATACCTGGAAAGGTTGATTAATGCTAGGCTTCAAGCTAGCATTAATTTCAAACATTAAATTTTTCATCCATATTTATTATATAGTCCATAGTTGTTACAAACTCTTGTGGCAGCAACTTCACCCAGTGGCAGGGACTTCACCAAGTGTGTAACATGCATCATCGCAGTGGCATCACAATTACTCTCTGAAATTTGTGCTCACCACCTGCCCAGATCCTCAAACCCTCATCGCCTCATCCTGCTCACCGTTTATCATTATAGAGCTATTTTGGTAAAAGACATTAACTCTATCTATTTGTGCTTTCAATTTTATGAATCATATGTAATAATACAAATAATATTAGCATACCTATATTTGTGATGAGCTTAGACTCTGGACGATTGCAGGCTCTGTTCATCTATATTCTTTAGATCCAGTCTGCCTCTACCGACTGCAAAAATTCTTCCACGGTCGATGCCTCACCTTCATTCTGTTGCGGTCGAGGGACTTTCATTCTGCTACGGTCAACTTTCCCTCAACGCAGGTAGGACTTTTGGCCTATCGACCAGAGTCAGCGGTTTCATACTTCTTTTGATTCTCAGAGGGCTTGCAATCTCCCAAATTTGCTCTCGACGCTTCTGTATTTTGATCTTCTGAATGTCAGAAACATTCTTGTGACTAACAATCATGCCTCGGCGTGGTCACTTGCATTCTCCTTGTCCTTCTGCGTGAATTCCTGGTCGGCTAGACAGGCTACTGAAGCCACTACCTTTACCCCGGGTACAGTAGGGTACATATTTCATGCTTCTCTCGACCAAGTATAAAAATTATTATTATTATTATTATTAAAATTGCAATTTCTTTGCTTTCCCAACATTTTTGCTCGTCCATTTTGTTAATGGATCTCTATAAATAATGGCATGGGTTGATGGTGTTCATTGTCGTGATGAATTTGTTTAAGTCGGATAGGGTTCAACAACGATAAAAACAATAAATCTGAAGGGGTCGGTGGAATCTGTAGCCCTCCATGTCACCTTGGGGTTTGGCCTGGAAACATTTCAACTTAGTACTAACATGAAGCTTGTATCACAACAATATAGAGTTAAATCAATGGAACTATCATACCTGTATTTTGACGAGCTTAGACTCGGGATGATTGCAGCCTCTGTTCCTCTATACTCTTCAGATCCTTCACGTCGTAAGGCTCCTAAGTTGCATTACTTCTCACTGCCATGAACTATAGCTTCTCCCTATTGTGCTCTTGCATGAGGAGGAGATGAGCATTTTAGGTTCAACACCTTGATGTCATTATAACATTACCCGAGAGAGGTGCCCCTTCACTCATTCCCGAGAGAATGAAAATAAATACGGACTTATAGAGAGAGGATATATAGCAACCCACTTTGCTTAATCTCATATATAATACATGTTACCTATACCCCCTAAAGGGCCTTATTCTACTGGATCCACTTAGGGCTACCGTCTTCAGCAACAACACTAGCAACACCATTTTGGGCAGGCAATAAGTTCGCTTAGTGCAGAATTATAAATACAGTCTCATTTGACATTTTTGTTCTGGCATATTTCTTCATTTTTTCCAGGTCCAAGGCACAATCCAATCATCGGGGCACCGAAATATATTTTTTCTTACTTAAACAGGCATTTGCCTGAGGAAGAGATTCATCGCTTGCTCTTCCGAGAGCAAGGACAAGCGGCTTTGCACATTTTAAGGACGTTTACCTATGAAAGGTGGGATGGATTCATTGGCTAGGCGCTACTCTAATCGAATGGAATGCTATGCAATGCTATACTCAGGATGAGTGGGCTACTTGGATCAGATACCGAGTCTACAAAACTAAAAGATCAGTTCAGCACTGTAAATATCATCTCAAAAGTAGAACGGCGGAAACGAAAAGATCTTGGCCCAAACTTGAACTGGAGACCTTCAGTTTGTTAGACTGAAGTGATAACAAACACTTTATTATCATGCATGTATGCAAAAGAAAAAAAAAGACTGTCCATGCAACGGTGTCGTGGTGTAGCTCTGTTCTAAAAGTTAATTCTTTGCTACCTTGCTCCATAGGAATTTCCTTTCGGGGCACTAAAATGTATTTTATCTTTAATGAATATTGCCTTTTTAGTGTGTTTACCTACTTTAGCATAGAAGAACCAATTGCCAGGTTTCAATCCCAGGAGGTTATGCCAGTACTCCAGTCTGCTACTTAATGACACGTTTTTATGCACTCAATGAAAGGAGGGAGGTGTTGATTCACTCGATCTCGTCGAGTCAGGTGTTTCCGGTTGTCGATCCCAGGAAGCTATGATAGTCAGATGGGAGCACTAGCACACAGTATGGCACTTGCGTCGAGGTTAATTAATACTTTATTGTTGGCAATTCTTTTCATTCTTCAATAGTTTGTATTTCACAGAAATCATAAGATTAACGTTAACTATTTTTATTTTCTATTACATTATAATACATTAACGGAGAATAAGTTGCCAACAATGGTTAAGATAAGGAAACTCCTTAACGTTTATATATTTGTCTTTGTAGTTTGTAATAAAGCACCGTCTCTTTGTCAATTATTCGTATTCACAATTTAGCATGGTGACAAAGCCATCGCTTGGTTCGATGGAGCTGTTCAATTAGACGGAAAACTGTGCGGGGCAGGAGGCCACTTTTATATCAGCTCTCATACCTCCTACAGATGGACGCTCAACGGAGGTCAAGGAACCAACATCAAAGCTGAACTACTAGGGCTTGGGCATCCTTCCTCCTGGCACGAAGGCTGAATATTGAAGATCTACTACTTTTCGGAGATTCCAAAGTCATTATCGACTGGATTAATGACAAGGTCGAGCTCCGATCTGCAGCACTGGAGGGTTGGAAAGAGCGAACTACTGAAGCAAAAGGACACTTCAAGAGTCTTACTATCACTCACATCTACAGGGGGACACTTCAAGAGTCTTACTATCACTCACATCTACAAGGAAGAAAATAACCTTGCGGACTAGCTATCAAAACTGGCACTAATCCGGCCTCCTGGTCTAATAACTTTTGCTCGATGGGAGGATGGTAAACCAATTAAAAAAAGTAGTTTATTAATGCCCCCTCTCATAATACATTTTATCTATTAATTCCAACCCCTCCCACCTTCATATGAAGGGGGCATTAATAGATAAAATGTATTATTATAATACATTTTATCTATTAATGCCCCCCTCTCATAATACATTTTATCTATTAATTCCTCCTCCCCTCCCACCTTCATATGAGGCTTCATTTGAGGGTGGGGAACATTAATAGATCAAATGTATTATAATAATACATTTTATCTATTAATGCCCTCCACCCTCATATTATAATATATTTTATTTATTAATGGTCACCCTCCCACCCTCATATTAGTGATTTGTTTATTTAACTATGTATGTCAATTGTATGTCAATGATAAAAAAAATAACTTTTTTACCACCCTCATATTAGTGATTTGTTTATTTAACTATGTATGTCAATTGTATGTCAATGATAAAAAAATAACTTTTTTAAAACAAAATGAGTGGATAAATTAATGATAAAATGTTATTTTTAACAAACTACTCATTTGCATATCAATAATAAAATAATATATTTTTCATTAAAAAATATATAATTTACTTTTTTAACTATATGCATCAATCAATGATAAAAAAATATTTTTTTATTGACAAAATATATAGATAAATTAATCATAAAATGTTTTTTCTAACAAAATTGGCCTTAAGCCCTCACTATTCGTAATGTTGAATTATTTCACTACTTTAATATATGAAAGCAAAATTCTCAAAATGTTATAACAGTTAAAATGACAAAATTCAACCAATCATTATTTTGGGTAACCTCACCATCTTAAAAAATATTTTTTCATATAAATTACAAAATCCTTAAAATATGCATGACCCTTTTCATATCCCAAACAAGAAGGGATGACATACCATGTAGTAAATTCACAATGTCATTATCCAAATAAATCTCTACTTATCTATCCTAATTTGGAAAAATGTAAAATTGTCGTTGGGTGTCAACATCAATGGTCTTCTAGAATATCTAGATATAAGTCTATTCGTTTATTCATGTTTTTTCGATGGTGGACTTCTACGCTTAGAATGCATAATAAGGCTCTTATACCAACTTCTCCCTTTAAATGTATGTAATCGCATGACTCATTATCTTGGCATTCTTAGTTTCTCAATGTTTCTCACATTGAGATAAATATGGTTATTATTAATATGAATTTTGACACATAGTGTCATTGAAAAGATAATATCTAACAAAGTCTTAGAATTGAAAACTCTTAAATGTCAACTTTTCAAATGAATTATTAGTGGATGTTAATTAAAAGAATAAGAATATTATTAATATGAATTTTGAAACATAGTGTTATTGAAAAGATAATATCTAACAAAGTCTTAAAATTGAAAACTCTTAAATGTGACCTTTTCAAATGAATTACTAGTAGATGTTAATTAAAAGAATAAGAATAGCATTACGTAAAAGTTATTAAGTGTTTAAAAATATTAAACACTACTACCACAATAGTACATATCAACACATGAACACAAATACCATGTAGTGAATTGAGACATTGATAAACAATAAAAAGAAGAGCTAGACGAGCACATGGACAACAAAAATATGACATTTACAACGGGTTTTTTTTTAACACTACACTTCCTCTCTTGCTCCCTCTAATATTCCTTTTGGATATTCATTTGCATATCCACACATCCTATTTGCAAATGCTACAAAGAAACAACTTACAGGACCCTGTGTAAGTGCCAATCTTTGCAACATTAAACATTTTGCAACGATGACTTATAAAAACCAAGATGGTGCATTTCCAACAATAAAAAATTGTTTTATAAAAAGTTATAGAAGTAATATGATTGCATTCTCTTAAACAAAATTCATTCAAATTCAAATGATAACTTATAATATATCCAACAATACAACATTGTGAATGTGAATTTATAATATAATTGCAATGTAGCATTGCAAGTAAAATCAATAAGGGTTGCAAATATGAATCAAAGATAAATATAAGCAGTGCAAAATTGTGGGTCATGAGATCATGAGATAATACATACACAATGCAACATTGTTGCTTGTGATTGTAGCATATAAATTTTGCACTTTAGTACTCGCATACACCTACCCATCAGAGGTGTTGTGTTGTGACCTACTTTTGTGCAATATCCATGTGTGACCCACCTCGTGATGACATCAGTACTTCTCTGTCACCCTCTTATGTAGGATCATCTTCCTTGAGTCCCCTTTACCTTAATTATCTTAGATATGTGATCTCTTAGGGATGTCTAGTGCTTAAATAGGGTCCCTTTCCACCTTCCTCTTCCCTATATTGGTATTTGGTCATTGGTTTGGCTATGCTAGATCCGTTGGGACACTCACTTACTCTATCAGACAAATTTTGGGCTACAATATGCTTATTTGGCCCACAATTGCTTTAGATGTTTCATTTTGTGTCCTCAATAGACCAAATTCATTATTGGTTTATTGATGGGGTCTACTTAGTCAAATATTCTCTATCCCTTATTTTGATGTCAATTGAGTCACATATTGATGGGGTCTCTCTCTCTCTCTCTCTCTCTCTCTCTCTCTCTCTCTCTCTCTCTCGTTGACACACTTGACTCTCTCTCTCTCATTGACACACTTGAATTGACATCAAATCTTGAACTAACTCCCTAACTCCTATTATGTGCTCTTGGGTTGCTTGCAACACTCATCATCTCCAAAACCTCTATAAGGATCTCTTGTTGTTGGCATAATGACAACCTTAAAGGCTTGTTGTTTGGTCCTAGGGCATCTCCATTCACTTGGTCCTCTCCAACACTTTAGAAGATTCAACCCTACCACCCCAAGGGAGAGTCTATCATATATGGGGAAAGGGAGGTATCGACCCTTCTAATGGAAATACTTTGGGTTGTCATTAATTGCTCCATTGCTACATTATTTTGTATGGTAGATCTAATGTTATATATTGCATCGTATTAGTGATCAAGTACAACTTTGTTTTGCATGAGGATTGAACTGCATGTCTAGGTTCATTGAGGAGGTGGAACACTCTATTAGATGCCTATCACAACCCTCATATTTAACTTAAGTAGCATCAATTCCTACAACAATGATCTTCTAGGTAATTATTTCCATTTCTCGTCTCTTTCATTTCCACCTTTTAGATTAATTACCTCACCAAATGAGATTGATAAATTAAACCCTAGGTTAGTTTGGTTTCCTTTGTTGATTTTTGTTATCCTCTATTTATTGTGAACCCTAATTAAAGTACCATAATTAATCTATATCCCTAGATAACTAATTAACATTAAAACCTTAACTAATCTAGTGGCCTTCTCTCTTATACTTTCCCATCCTCTCCTAAGGTTTCTTGGCAATTCTTTAAAACTGAGTGGCAACTCCACTCTCTCCTTCCTCCTTGTGGTGGAAAGGTGCCTTACTTTAACTATCACACTACATTTTGGAAACTCAACAAGGAAGTTCACGTCAACCCTTTCCTCTCTTGAGTGAAGGATTTCTCCTTGTATTCATCATCTACTCTCACCATAGGGAATAGTTTGTCCTTTTTCTTTGAGAGAGAGAGAAGTTCCCCTTTCTTCCTCTTTGCTCATCCCCCCAATTAATTCCCAAAGTGTTCCCTTATATTGGCTTCTATATCTTAGCAATGGAGGTCATGAATGTAAGCACCCTTGACATGGAAAATACCTTCAAAATATTGAAGGAAGAAAGATGTACACCATCCATATTATTTTCTTTAAGTCCTTATAGTTGCTCATGAATATTGTCCCCCTCTCCCATCATTCAACATGACTACAAGGTGTTGAATCAAAGTTTCCCCAAGGCCTTGAATTTTAGAAAGGTCCTCACATTCAATGTCCTTAAAATCTTCCTTGGTTTGAGACTCAAACCTCTTTCAAGCGTGATGGTAGCATCTCTTATCAAGTGGATGGTTATTACCCTTCATCTAAGACTCCTTTGGCCTCCTCAATATAACCTCGTGTTAATGGACATCCATCTTTTTCCTTCTCCCTAGGTGCCTCTTCCACTTGAAAACCACTGACCAATTGAATATTGGGCCTCTCCTTCAATTGTTCCTTTCCCCTTCAGATCTTTGAGCATTGGTACCTATGTGAAAATTCTGCAAACTCTACCTTAAACTCGTGTTCAAACAAGCCAAGTGGACATGCAACTTCAATAATGGAATCTTCAAAACTATCTAAACCTCAACCAAGGTAATGTCAATGATCTACCCCAAAACTTCCAACCTCCTCCAAGGTTCCCTCATTTAAGTACTCATACAGAAAGAAACCCAAACATTAACCAATTCATGACAACATTTACACAAACACAAGGAAAAGCATGCATACCAACATTTTCCCAACCAAAAGGACAAACATACATCCCAGAAACCTCCCAACCACTTGAATAAGCTTGCACACCAACAATGACATAGCCTCATAATGTCAACAATCAAGGAAGTTGGAACCCAAGAATGAGCTTGTCACAATGCCCCTGCTTCTTATAACATAGAACCTTATTTCCAACCAAACATGAGAGGTAGTGGTGGGGTCCACCACTAATAGCAACATACCCTCCTATAGTGGTTATCCTTGCTAAAACCCATGACCTAGTGGTGGAAGAGGGCACACCTCATCTAGACCTTCCTTTGCCCAAATCTTTAGACAACTTTTTTCCCCTCAAATTATAATGACATGGATTCCACCAAACCTACATGAATTACTTAAGTTTAGTGTTGCTAATGGGGAAGACTATGAGATTCATTTGTAGTCCTTCACTATCTCTTGTGTCGGATTTATTCATGACAATAGTATATTTAAGCATCCATATGAGAGCACTTCCAATTAGCAAAAGACATCATCTTCTAGCTAAATTAGGAAATGTTTCGAGAACCATTGAGCTATAGATACAAGTTCTAGGGTTTGTGGTCTTCCTTAAATCACCTCCTCCATACAGTAGAAGACATAAGATTCTACTATTCATTTGTTCTGTGGTCATCCCAAAACCACCATATTCAGAGAGCACATTCAACCATTGGCAGCTATCTACTTCCAAATTTGAGCTCCTTGGACTCACATACACCTCTTTGGATTAAGGGGGGGAATGTTGGAAACCTATTCTATTAGGGTTAGGATATTTTGTATTATTCACTTGGAATATGAAAAGTCAAGCGGAAACTATCATTAGGAGTCCAAGAGACCTCTTGGAAGATGAATCCAAAGGTCATAACCAATGTATTTATGTGTATCATATTAATGAAATGTGTTCCAAGCTTATCTTCATTTGCGCATTCCAACAGCTAACACTTTATTTGGCTCAACTCTATGTATGTCCTGCTAACACTTTATTTGACTCAAGCTCTATGACTCTCGTGAATCCAAGGTCATGGTGGTCAGTTTGAACAACATTGGTTGGTCTTTCTAAAATTTTATGCTCTTTGCTAATACTTTATTTGGCTCAGCTCTATGCATGACTCACTAACACTTTATTTGGCTCGAGCTCTGACTCTGGTGAAGCAAAATTCATGATTTCCAACTTGAACAACTTTGGCGTGAACCAAAGTTGAGTGACTTTGGTGAATCCAAATTCACGATGGTCGTCAGCTTGAACAAATTTTGCTTGAACAAATGTTGTATGGCTCTAATGAATCCAAAGTCATGATGGTTGCCAGCTTGAACCAATGTTGTATGTCTCTAGTGAAGCCAAATTCATGATGGTTTCCAGCTTGAACAACTTTGGCTTGAACTAATGTTGTATATTTTGGTCTTTCACAAATACTTTTATTTGGCTTATCTCTATGGAATTTGGTGAATCCAAAGTCATAGTCGCATGGTCGCGAGCTTGAACTGATGGTTTCCATCTTGAACAACTTTGGCTTGAACCAATGTTGTATATTTTGGTCTTTCACTAATACTTTTATTTGCCTCAGCTCTATGTACTTTGGTGAAGCCAAGGACTTTGCTTTGGCTCATCTTTATCGACTTTGGTGAATCCAAAGTCATGGTCGCAATATTTTGTTCTTTCACTAATACTTTTATTTGGCTCGACTTTATGGACTTTGGTGAAGTGAAAATCATGGTCACAATATTTTGGTCTTTCGCTAATACTTATGTTTGGCTCATCTTTATGGAATTTGATGAAGCCAAAGTCTTGGTCGAAATATTTTGGTCTTTCGCTAGTATTTTTATTTGGATCAGCTTTATGGAATTTAGTGAATCCAAAGTCATGGTTGCACTTTTATTCACAATTTTTTGGTCTTTGGTGAAGCCAATGACTTTGGTTTGGCTCAACTCTATGGACTTTGGCTTCGCCAAAGTCATGGTCACAATATTTTGGCCTTTTGATAATACTTTTATTTGGCTCAACTTTATGGACTTTCACTAATACTTTTATTCAGCTCAGCTTTAAGGATTTTTGTGAAGCCAAAGTCATGGTCACAATACTTTTATTTGGCTCAACTTTAAGGACTTTGGTGAAGCCAAAGTCATGGTCACACTTTTATTCGCAGTATTTTGATCTTTCACTGAGACTTGTATTTGGCTTAGCTTTATGGACTTTGGTAGAGCCAAAGTCATGGTTGCACTTTTATTTGGCTCAATTTTAATGGTCACACTTTTATTTGGCTCAATTCTATGGAATTTTGGCAAAGCCAGAGTCATTAGCTTGCACTTTGTTTTGGCTCGGCTCTATGGAATTTTGGTGAAGCCAAAGTCACTGACTCAACTTTATGGAATTTGGTGAAGCCAAAGTCATGGCTTATTGGGTTCAACTCTATGGAATTTTGATGAAGCCAAAGTCATTGGCTATGTTTTATGGACTTTGGTGAAGCCAAATTCATTGGCTCAGCTTTATGGAATTTGGTGAAGCCAAAGTCATGGCTTATTGGGTTCAACTCTATGGATTTTTGGTGAAGCCAAGTCATTGGATCCATTTTATGGACATTGGTGAAGCCAAAGTCATTCGCTGACAAAATCACTAGCTCAACTTTATGGACTTTGGTGAATCCAAAGTCATGGTACTTTGGTGGGCTCTGTTTTATGAACTTTGGTGAAGCCCAACATCTTTTTAGTGAAGCCAAAGTCATGGTTTATTTGGCTCAATTCTATGGAATTTTGGCTTATTTTATGGACTTTGGTGAAGCCAAAGTGATGATTTATTTGGCTCAACTCTATGGAATTTTGATGAATCCAAAGTCACAGTCGCACAGTAGCTCTATGGAGGTAATGGTTTATTTGGATCAACTCTATGTACTTTTGATGAATCCAAATTCATAGTCGTACAATAGCTCTATGGAGGTCATGGTTTATTTCGTTAATCTCTATGGAATTCTATGTACTTTTGATGAATCCAAAGTCATAGTCGTACAATAGCTCTATGGAGGTCATGGTTTATTTGGTTAATCTCTATGGAATTCTATGTACTTTTGATGAATCCAAAGTCATAATCCAAAGTCATAGTCGTACAATAACTCTATGGAAGTCATGATTTGCTCTATGGAAGTCATGATTTATTTGGTTAATCTCTATGGAATTCTATGTACTTTTGATGAATCCAAAGTCATAGTCATACAATAGCTCTATGGAGGTCATGGTTTATTTGGTTAATCTCTATGGAATTCTATGTACTTTTGATGAATCCAAAGTCATAATCGTACAATAGCTCTATGGAGGTCATGGTTTATTTGGTTAATCTCTATGGAATTTTGTTGAAGCCAAGTCATTGGCTCAACATTATGAACTTTGGTGAAGCCAAAGTCATGGTCGCACAACAACTCTATGAACTTTTGGTGAAGCTAAATTCATTGGATTAGTTTCGGCTCAGCTTTATGGGATTTTGGTGGATGGTGAAGCTTTATGGAATTTTGGTGGAGGGTCGGCATTGAAACAATCAGTTGTTATTAATATTCTATAAGAAATGTTTTTACTTTCCATTAGTATATAGGTATCTTTATGAGTTTTATGAATATCTTCAGCTCAGCTTTATCGACTTTTGGTGAAGCCAAAATGATGTAGACAATGGGGAGGCAGGCCCACAATCAATTCAACACAGAGAATTAAAAAAAAAATATTAACTCTACTAGAACGTCACTGGGGTGTTGTATAAATTCATGAACATGAACTATTCGTTGTTAAAATACACAGAACCGGAAATGATCATATAAACCGAGATGCCATCATATTACATTCTTATGGAAACCCAAGCAAAACTACTCAAAAATCTAGGAAAGCATAAGCCCAACTACTCAGAAATCTATTAAATGGCATGAAAGCCACAAGATTGGCATTCCTCTCATTTTGAAATGCCCTCTAGCATGCACAGCTCGTATGAGTCTCAAAGATTCTCGTGAACCACTGCTCCATTGTTGCCTACCTCTTCTTGTACAAATATGATTGAAAATGGCTCTTCATTGGCATGCAAGACTGGCACGTTTTGGGACAGAAACGTGGACCTTCATTGGCATGCAAGACTGCCACATTTTGGGATGCATGGTGTAGTATACCGATTGTGGGGAGATTTCCAGAAAGGTGACGATGCATGGTGTAGTATACCAAGTTCAAAGGTGTTTCACTTTAGTTTCCTCATCCTTCTCCACTTATTAAACCATGACTCACTCTCAACAGTTTTTCATTCATGCACTCCAAACTTCCACATTCAATCTTTCACTCTCTCCATAGAATTTTTTTCATACTCATTAGTCAATATCCAACTATCCCAATCCACTTGGGATAATTTGTTAAGTACGTGAAGTGCCAACACATTTTCCTCTGTAATATTCACCTCGGAAACTCTATTCACCTCAGCAACCAAACTCCTTTGTATGAAGTGAAATCTCACCATATCTAGGAAAAGTTTCACCTAAATTTCTACAACAATATTCTCCATAATGGTCCCTTGTTCAGCCATGTTGTGAATGACGTCTACATATTTTATATCCAATATATATATCACATTCCCCACTTCTCATAGGCCTTTGTTTTTTGCAACCTACAAATCAGCCTTATCTTCAGCGGTTTGGTCCTCTATAATCTCCTCCTCCGAGAAGTCTTTAGCTAGAAGCTTCTTATTTTCTCCAGAGGAATTCACCAAGGTTTCCACAACCTTTTCTATAATACAATTTACATCATCATTCTTCTCCTCACATTTAAATACATACATGTAAGTCTTTACATGCTCAATCCTCTTAGCCTCTTCTTGCATGCTTTGAACAACATGCACATTCTCAGTTTTTGTAGACTCTTCATCAGGTGCTTCACCTTTTTTTGGGTAGAAAGAAACATCCACAACTGAGATCCCCTCTAAAATCTCACTCTTTTGAATTTTTTATTTTATTCTTTCTCTAATGCCCTTATTCTTTTTTATATGGCTCGGATCTCTTATTTTATTTGTTGATGTTTTGGTAGATGCGGGAGGTATTTCCTCATGGACAAATTTTCTTAGAGAAGAAGAGGATTCCAAGAAGTCAAAGGAAGACCATTGAACAATTGAAGAACATCCTAGAAAAGAATAAAGTGAAATAGAAGACCACAGAAGAGAAGTCATCCCATGGGAAATAATAATAAAGTGGAAATATAATTTCCAGGAAGAGAAGTCGGCCCACAGAAATAGTAAAGTAAATTTGAAGACTCGGAATAAGAAGTCGGCCCTAGACAGGCGCCCAGATTAGTATAAATACAAGTTTGGGTCAGTTCATTTGTACATTCACACAGTTCTCCTTCTGCAGTGCGCACTAGGCAGTTGCATTTGCAATTTTGTTATTTCTGGTTTTGGTTCTCTTGGATTGTGTGCCCCACTTGGGCAAGGATATTCTTGGTGGTTCTTAGTGATTATCTTGTGCGCTAACTCTAGAAGAGTTGCACTAAGTTTGTATGGTGCTTCCCAGTTGCTTCATGTCAGTTACAATAGCAAGTGTAGTTACCAGTTGTGCCACTTATGTGGTGCGTTAGTGATGTGCCTATCTTGCGCCAGTTCTGTGGTGACTCAGTTGTCAAACCTCGCTACGGTTAGACAAGAAGAAGAGATAAGTATTTGGTTATTCATTGTTGGTTTTCTCTTGTGATTAGAGCATGTTCATGGTTGTATTGGAATATTATCTCTAAGAAAAGTTGGTTGGGTTTTTCCCCGAGTTTGGGGTTTTCCCAGGATAAATATTTGTGTCTTCTTGTGCTTGTTTATCTATTGCTTATATATTTCAGTATATGATTATTGAAAGTTAAAAGAGGATAAAAATTATATGGTAAATATAATGTTAACGAAACTAATGAAAATCTAACATCGAAATAGAGCAATTTTCCTTCAGAACAGTCTAATCGTTAGAAGGAAGATCGTGAGATTTACCGCTGCACATGAGATTTGTCATTGCACGTGCAATTTACCGTTGCACAATTTTATTTGTCAAGCTCATTGAGAACTCATTATAAATTTGATTGGGAAAAACTCCACCACTGATCAAATTTCCCTACTCTAGCGCACCTATTGCACTTCTCAGATTGACTTTCCGTCAAAATTGAATTTTTAGGGTTTTAGGCTTGTTAACATTTTCTTGGACATTGAACCTTCTAATTCAGATTTATAACTTCCTCTTCTCAGTATAATGCCTCATATTAGAATAAAAGTTGAATGGTGCACTTAAATATAAGACAAGGTTGTTTGAAAGAAATGTACACTTGACAAAAGAACATTTATCCAAGCAGTGACAGTAGATACAAAGGGATCTTAGATCCAGTGCACTCAGAGGAAGCCTAAGAGTTGGAGACAACAGTGACGATGCCTCCTATAGTATATGACAACTCAAATGGGACAGAAGCAATTAGACTCCATGTTTTCATATCAGGTTTGATATCTTATATTGCTACAAGTGTGTTAACTAGAATAGCATTCTTTAGAGTTCTATTACTACTATTGCTATCAAATGTTTTGTAACACTTGAATATTATTGGCATGATGATCATGCTCATTGTTCAGTATTAATGATGCACTTATTTACAAGATAAATTTATCTCCTCTAGGAGATGTTCTTGGTTGTTGACTTTGTCCCAGGCAGGTTATCTTGTAAATTCCATGGAGATGTTGTTGTTCTTGTTTCTTGTTCCGGGCAGGTTACCATGGAGGAATGATTGGTCACAACACTGGAAGAGTGTTGTTATTATTTTTTATTATTTTATTTTTTGTTTTGTCTCTTGTTCCAGGCATGTCACAAGTGATATCTCTGAGAAGGAGCTATTGTGACGATTGTTCCCGTTCTTGTTTTATTATTATTATAAGAGTATTATTCTTGTATGTTGTTTTCTCGTGTTGTTGCTCTTGTTCTAGGCAGGTCACAAGTGATAACTCTCAGAGGGAGATATAGTGATGGTTGCAGAAGGAAACATATTAGATGGTCTTTATTTTGAGACATGGAGTAGAATATCCATATAAGAAGTTGTATACACAACCGTATACATCCATGTACCGAAGAAGAAGAGAATGAAGATAAAACCTTCTGGTAAGAAGGGTACTTTTGCAGGATACAAAGTATCTCATATGGAGATTGATTGTAAGGAGAAGAAGACTCTGAATATGAACATACAAATCTATTTAGTTCAGTTGATCACTCTTCAGATCATTAGGAAGAGTTAGTAGAGCCAGAAGGGCCTACCTAGAATCGTTGCAGTGACCAGGAAGAGACCAGCATGGTCCCGTGATACTTTTCAGGATGCAAAGGGGATATAGATATATGGCATTGATGAGCCATATCATGAGGAGGAGGAGATGTCTCCACCAATGGTAAGGAGGGAGGCCCCACCAAGTACCATCTTAGAAGGAGCTAGAGTTCAAAGGGACTCAGCCATCGGGAGCCATCAGGATCCAATAGGGAGGAGCAGCCTCCCCAGGAAAATTCATAGGAGATCAGACTTTAAAGGAGGTCAGTATGTGTAGAAGGATCAGATGGCTCCGAATATTATATAGACTTAGAGGGATTCAAGCTTCAGAGGGAGCATGCAGACTCAGAGTGACCCTGATCTCAGAGAGATTTAGTGGCTTAGAGACTTTCATTCAGAAAGAATTCCTCCTCATATTCAAATAGAAGAGAGAGACATCTTCCAGGACTAACAGATATATGCCATGAGTTGAGGAAGCTAGATGGTATCTTCAGAGACTTCTAGTAGATGTGAGATCTCCTGGGAGGATTCCCTTGTTTTAGTAGACTTTTCTATAGTGACAAAGAAGGAAGCCAGTCAGAATAACTAGGATATGGATTTTTTTTCTTGGTTACGAGACCTGAAGGGAAGTCAGTGGTGACTTCCAAGTTGATCTACAAGATCAAGCATGTTGCAGATGGCATCATAGAGAAGTACAAAGAAATACTTGTGGCTAGAGGATTCTACCAGAAAGAGGGATAAGATTATGACAAGGCACTTGTTCCAGTAGCACAGAAGAAGTGTACATAGAGCAACCACAAAGATACATGACAAGGAGTCTCATGTCTACATATTGAAGGAAGCTTTGTACGAGCTTAAGCAGGCACCCAGGGAATGATATGCCAAATCATACAGTTATTTGATGAGCTTGGGAATGGTTTCCCATTGATCCTTTATGTGGATGACCTATTTCTTATAAGGGATGAGAAGCTCACAGATGGGTGCAAGAGAGAACTCACTTTAGTGTTCGAAATGAAGGATCTATATTTGATGGAATTAGAGGTGTGGCAGAGACTAGATGAGATTTTCCATAGCCAAGGAAAATATACAGTTGAGATCCTGCAGAGATTCAGGATGATGGAATGCAAGTCCATGGCCACACCGATGTTGATGAATCTTAAGCTCTTGAGTGATTCATCTTCAGATTTGGTGGATCCCACGATGTACATACAATTGATCAGATCCTTGATGTACCTGGTTAACACCAAGTCAGAAAACTTTTAGTCAACACATGGTTGAGCCTAGACATGTACATTGGATAGATTCAAAACATGTGTTTAGGTACCTACATGGTACAATTGGATATGGATTGAGATATGTCTCATATGAAGATGTGAAGTTGCAAGGTTATACAGACTTTGACTGGGCAGGGAGTGTAGTGGACCGGAAAATCACATCTGGATGTTGCTTCATTTTGGGATCAAGTATGATCTCATGGTTAAGTAGGAAGAAGACATCAGTCTCACTCAGTATAGCAAAGGCAGAGTATATCGCAACTAATGTTTCAATCCATGAAGCAGTGTGACTTCGGAAGATGCTTGCAGGGATATTTGATCTAGACTTGGAGCCAACTTTGATACATTGTCACAATCAAATTTGTGTGAATCTTTCATAGAATCTTGTCTTTCATGACAAGTCAAAGCACATAGAGATCAAATATCATTACATTCGAGACATGGTGCATAGAGGATTTGTGGAGCTTTAGTACATATCCATGGATGAGCAGATAGCAGACATTCTCACTAAGCATATGTCTAGAGTGAAGTATGAGTACTTCAGAGACAATCTTGGTGTGATGCAGAATGCCCACACTCATTGAGAGGAAGGTGTGTTGTTTCTCCTTCAGTTGGCTAACCCCTCTGGATAAGGATTCCCTAGATCAGTCATGTGAGGTGATTGAGGGGGTAATGCACTGCCAGATACTAATCTTTCCTATTGCATGCAAGGTGGTGAGGTGTGAATAATACTATTGGGAGAGGAGAAACATCACAGCTTAGTCTTGAAGACAATGGCGGTGAATGTGTGTCATTGTATAGTAGTTATGTGCTACTACGATGGTTGTGTACCATTGGCAGTGATTGTGTTTCATTGGACAGTAGTTGTGTGCTACTAAGTTGGTTTTGTACCACGGGTGGTGACTGTGTGTCACTAGACAGAAGTTGCGTGTTACTACGATGGTTGTGTACCACTAGTAGTGATTGTGTGTCACTGGACAGTAGTTGTGTATTTTTATCCCCATTTTGTGAATAACTAAGGAGATTATGTCTCGAGGCCCTCGGGTTGCAGATATGGAGTGTCGAGAGACTACATGACTAGCAATACCCTTTTGCACAGTTGGAAACCCCTCTCACCACCACAGATGGTCACAAATTTCCAGATGGCATCCACCACATCAGCTGGCTTCGGGAAGGCAATGGGCCTTATTCCATGAGGTATAAGTCAGTATTATGGTGAGCATCATTTCAATATTTAATCTAGTTGAGTATGTTGTATCTTATATTGCTCTAGATTTCATGATATATGCTTGGATATTATTCCTTTTTCCCTGCATCACCTTGGTGGTTGACATTGTGCCCCAGTAAGTGGTTTTCCTTGGGGATGGGTTTTCTACTAGGAACTCCCTTAAAGAGCCATCGTATTTTTCTTGACCATACTTACCACTTTTCATCATTATTCTCCTCCATTTCCTTATCTCTTTGGATTTTAGGGTGTATCAACCCAAGAAGAGGTTGTTCCTCATTCTATGGGAAGAAGGGGATGAAGGCCCAAAGGGATTGATGTTGGGTAAAAGATAAAAGCCTTGTATAAAACTTCTAGATGCTTCGCTCAGTGATCACCCAAGAAAGTAGTGAAACGTTTATCTTTGAGTAAAGGGGGTCCACAATATAATAGAGAATACTTAAAAGGTTAGTTGAGGGATAGGAGTTCTCATCACAAGCCAATCTATCACGTCCATGAATATCTAGTGGTATGACATTGCCATCATCTAGTCACCAAACAAGGGTAATGGCTCTTAGTTTCATAGCTGAGAGAAAGGGGGTCTCATCACGAGCCAACCTTCTCATTTCCACTAGGTGTTTAAGGGTGACATTGTCATTGTTTGGTCACCACACCAGGGCAAAGACCTTCATCCTTTCCTTAAAATTATGAAAGAATAAAAGAATGGAAATTAATTGGCTTGGAAAAAGTGCATTGTGAACGAAGGTACCACGCACCCTCTACAAAGACACCCATGAATGAGACACTACGACCCCTTGTATGTCATGAGCCCTATGCCCATTGAGTCTTAACCCCAACCACTTCATCCACTTTACATGGATTAGAGAGGGATGTCTTGGAAACTCTCCTTTACCTAGGGAAACATCTACCCAATATGATACCTCGTCAACCCTCCCATATTCAAGCTTGACAAGTCGCATAGTGTCTTTGAGCATTTAATTGTTTGATATAGAGATATTTGATGCACATGCTTAGGTGGCTCATTTATTGATTGGATTCACTTATCATGATGTTATGACTTGAGATCCTTGGAGGGTGTGCTCATTTGTCTTTGCATGACCTATTTGGTGGACAGTTTTGGGAGAACAAGCCTAGCTTCGGCTTCCATGGGGCTACAACCCCACAGGTTGGATGCCAAGGGCCTGCATGCCAGATGAGAAAGATCAAACTTGGAAGGCCTTGAAGATGACTTGGACGACATAGCCTAGCCCCCACATGCCAAATGTTTTTCCTAGGAGAGGAAAAATGTCACTCCTAGAGGCATGATGTCACCTAGGGGGGTTAGGGCTTGGTGGTGAGGTGTCGTTGATTGACAAATGGACGTTTTGAGGAGAAGAAGGTTTTCACCATGAGGATATTGTATAGATGCTTGACATGTGGCCTTTGTATGCCTACCTATGCTTCTCCAACACCAACGACTTCTTCTAAGTAGCAAAACGTCCCCTAAAGGGGAGACGTCCATGTAAAATTAGGGTTTGTTTTTGCAAAAGTGAAAATTTAAATGAATTGTTTAATATTACTCTGTTAAAGGGGGGAAGATTAGGGTTGTTGACCCCTGGTCTTGTGGTTTACCCTTTAATTTATGGACAAGTCACCTTAGTGACATTTTGTATAAATAAGAGATCATAAGATCTCATTTGAACATAACTCTCCCTATTGTGAGAAGTATTGGTCTAAATTTTCGCTACCTTTGGAAAATTTATCTCTCTTCGCTCTTGTTTATGGTTATCTCTTGATGTTATGATTGATGGAAGTGATGCACTAGCCTTGGAAGGCTTATCTCTTGCTATTGTGGTGGATTATCTTGGCATTTTTTCTTGAATTGATATGGTTTCTACTTTCATGCTATCATCTGTTTCAAGTCAAGGATATTATGCTAGCACATAGGTGGGAAGTATAAGGGCATACACCCCCACCATAGTCTTCATCATTTTATGCTTCATGTTATTGGTTAAACAAGGGTTTTCTAAGAGAAGTATAAGGGCATACACCATCTTAGCTTAAACCCTAGCTAGAGAAACTTGCCTTAGGAATTAAGAGGGTTTACACCCCCAAAGAGGTAGCTTGTCTAATTCTTTCTTTGCATGACCCCATTAACCCAATAATTAAGAGCATTAGTCATTTATTATTGCATTGGGAAATGTGAGTCTTGGTCATTTTTACTTCTTGCAAAGTGGATTTTATTCGTTGTGCCTTGGGCACCTCACAGCCACTAGGGCGTCCCCATCAAGGGGATACTTATTTCTGTTGTTATAAAATTACATCTTCATCCATTAGGGCTGCAAAAACCCTAACTCATTAGCTTGAATAACTCTCTTATAAACCATTGGATTTTGCTCAAAGTTTGCACACTTATTTTTCTTGGTCTAACGCACTTTTTGGAAACGTTTGAGGGATTTCTAGTGGCTGATTTTCTTGTTGTAATACATAGATTGTTACAGCCATCAATGATGATATAATTTGTTGCAGACAAGTGTTTACAACTGCCTTATCTTTCTATGCTAGAATATTGGTTTTTTGTCTTGAGTTTAGCTAGTCATTTACTAGTCTTTCTCTCGCATTTTCTACTTGATCTCTAGCATTTATTGAGCATCTTATAGTACCATATTATTGTTGATATATATTGTTATATTTTGTTGAAAGTTAGGGACATAAAGCTTAACTTGTTGATCCAACTAACATACATCATTGCAAAGTGGTTTTTCTTATGTCTCGGGCAAGTATTACACCATTTGCAGGTCACTCAAAATACTTGGAAACCATTGGGCCTTCCCAAGACTTCTTTCCACACATTTCACTCCATTTAGACTTGAACTCTAGGGGCTCCACTTCCATCTCTATACATCTCCATCTCATTCCCCCTACGGTCACCGAGATCGCCTCCCTAGAGTGACCTAGTCACCCTTGAAGTGTAGGACCTACATCGAGGTGATATTGGGTGTAATATTCCCAAGTTGTAGCACTTACTTTGTGGTCAGGTCAAGATTTTCCCAACCTAAAACTTGCGCTATAACATTTTGGCGTCGTTGTTGGGGAAGATTTTGAATCTTCATCGTACCCTAATGACACTTTGGTAAGTTATCCCAAAGACTTTCCCTTAGCTTGCCCGGTGACTCCACCTAAGGGATGTTCCCTTTCCCTTTTACTTGATGAGATCATCTTTAAGCTCATCTGGCGAATCCACCTTCCCAGAACCCATGTTTCCCTTATCCTTTAGTGATCCTTGAGCTCATCTGGTGACTCCATTGAGGTATTACCCTAAGTAATGGAACCATGGCCTCACGGGACTTACCATGGGAATTCCATAAGGTTTATCCCTCCTTTGATGTTCTGGATATTCTTGGATATCCAAATCATTGCTCCCCGGAGTGGAGGGAAAGTTGCCCCAAATTTGACGGTGATCCACCTCTAGCAGTCACCCATGTCATGAATTATATGAAGTATGCTTCAAGCTTAATTGTGCTACATGAAGATGTGTTGATGAAATTTTTTGTGTCTTCACTGGAATCAAGTCAAAAAGATTGGTTTGCACACTCATGTGATCCAAATATTATCCCTTCTTCTGCAAATCTCATTGAAGAATTTCTTAGGCATTATCAGCCAGTTACTCAAAGTTTGCAAGATGCTTTCCAAGGTCTCAAACACACTCTTTGAATATAAGGTTTTCTTATCGATGATGAGACAGTAGATGAAGAAAAGCTTGAAGAAGATCATGATGGAGAATATCCAGATGAAACGTATGATGAAGATGAAGTATTTGCTCTTCCACTTGATGAGGACATCCAGACCTCTGCTCCTCCTGCGCATCAAGAAGAGAACCTGATGAGTTATAATCCTTTTGAAAACTTTCATGATGCTTTGTTCCATGACTGTGGAAATGAAGAAAAATGCCAAAAGGATCTTAACGAAGTTTCTTTTGTCGAAGGCATGAATGAGACATTATTATCTATTGTCCCTTTGGAGGAGGATGAAGTTGTCCAGTTTTGTGAAGAAGTAATC
>JASDQU010948679.1:726-13204 GCA_032191745.1 Picea mariana
TCTTATACTATTGTTCATTTCTCATTGGATATAATTGAATGGTTTAAGTATAAGTTTAAAAATGTTTTAAATTGTACTTGATACTGATTCACCCCCCTCTCAGTATCAATAGTAACTTCATTGTAAAAGTGATCCCCACTTCTCTTTATAAAAGTGGATCACTTAATAAAGCAACTTACACTATCATGTGGTCAGTTGGTTACCATTTATGCCTTTTTTTAAACGGGCACAACTCTCACATTGGAAGTCTTTTTTTAGTGTCGTTTTGTTTTTAAAATTGCATAACTTTTCGAGATATTTCCATCCAGATCATCAGTTTCAGTTTTTAAATCCACATTATCAGCATATTTAATATGGCTTCTACAAGTAATGTCTTGCTTACCAACACCAACTACTTCCAATGGAAATCTCATATGGAAGATTTATTAAGAAGTAAAGGCTTGTACCTGATTACCTTGGGAAATGAAAAATAACCCAGTGATGATGATAAGAAAGCCAAATGGGCTAATAGGAGTGATGAAGCACGTGAACTAATCAGAATGTCCATCTCTCCTGATTTAAGATACCACCTCCAAGAAATTGATGACCCCGAAGAAGTTTGGGACAAGATTGAATCTGTATTTGGTAAACTCAATATTATTCAAGCACAACAATTAGAAAATCAAGTACTAAACTTGAGTCCAAGTGATTTTTCTTTCCTTGGAGACTATCTATATAGGCTTAAAACACTCATAATTTTATGTGAAGAATGTAAGATAAAGATGGAGGAAGAGCGTTGCATCTATCTTATTCTTTCTAAGATAGGTAGTGAATATTCTGTGTTTATATCTACCTTTTATTCTATGAGATATGCTCTAGGGAAAGATTATGAAAAACCCACTCTCGATTCCTTTTGTGTTTCTTTGCTTAGAGAGGAAGATAAGCTTGTAAAACTTGGGGTGATCAACAATGTAGGTACCTCCAACAAAGCCTTAGTTTCCCAACGGAAAGATAAACCCAAGAATACAAAGAAGCAACATCCTCGCCACAACAACAAGAAATATAAGGGTCCCAAACCCACTCAGACAACTTTTGCTCCAAATGGAGACAAAGGAGAAATATATAAAATTAAGAAGACTGACAAACATTGCAACTTTTGTGATAAAGATGGTCATGATGAGTCCAAATGTTTCAAGAATATGGACGCTTTAGAAGCAGCGATGAAGAAGCACAACATTAGTATTGATCCTACTTCTTATTCTTCTTCTCATGGACATGCATTTTCTGCTTCTGGTTTCTCCTTCAAAACACCTTCTACTTCTACTTCTGATAAGTGGCTTATTGATTTTGGAGCATCTTATCATAGGGATAAGGATAGAGACATATTTTATACTCTAAATGAATGTAACACCAAGAAAATATTTGTTGGTGATGATAGATCTCTTAGTGTTGAAAGATCTAGAAAAATACAAGTAGAAAATGGCCATTTCAATGATGTATTATGTGTTCCAAGTCTTTCTTGTAACCTTCTATCAGTATATCAAATCACTCATTCAGGTGAAGGTAAAACAATAGAGTTTTCACCTCACCAAGTTGTAATCAAGGATCTAAAATATCCTAATCATGTTCTTGCAACTGAAATTGCTCATGATATTACCAGGTTGTACAGGTTTGACAACTTTATGTCATCATTTTTTTCATCAATTTTTATTGCTCATAGCGATGACTTGAGCAAACTTTGGCATGAGCGGTTTGGTAATCTAATCTATCGCTTATTGCAGAAACTATGTAATCAACAGATGGTGACTGGTATTCCTCTTGTTTCATGCGGAGATGGTGTTTGCATCGATTGTGTTCTTGACAAACATCATCGAGACAGTTTTGAAAAACGTGCCTCTTGGCATGCCTTGGGTCATTTGCAGCTTGTTCACAGTGATTTGCGTGGTCCACTTTCTTCTCCTTATTTTTCTGGGTGCAAGTATTTCTTAACTTTCATTGATGACTTTTCCATATGTACTTGGGTTTACTTCTTAAAACTTAAGAGCGGAGTTTTTGACAAGTTTTTCGCCTACAAGGCCCTTGTAGAAAAGAAATCTGGACATCAAATTCAAAGGTTAAGAACAGATAATGGAGGCGAATATGTGAACAATAATTTTACAAATTATTGCATGAGAACAATAATTTTACAAATTATTGCATGACACAGGGAATCCAAATCCAACACACTGTTCCATATACACCACAACAAAATGGTGTTGCTGAGAGAAAGAACCACACTTTAAAAGAAATGGCTAATTGTATGATCCAATCTAAGGGATCAAATCTAAAGTATTGGGCGGAAGCCATCAACTGTGAAAATTATATAGTAAATCACACTCCCACAAATGCTCTTAAGAATATAAAACTGGAAGAAGATTGGACTAAAATTAAACCAGATGTAAGTCACTTCTCTGTATTTGGCAGTCTAGCATGGGCTCACATTCCTGATGAGAAAAGGAAAGCATTGCAGCCTAAAAGTGAGAAGTGTATATTTGTTGGTTATTCTGAAGATGTCAAAGGTTACAGACTTGTTCAATCACATTGTAATGAAATTATTATTAGAAGAGATGTTAATTTCGATGAAAATATCTTGGCCTGCAGGTCTAATTCGGCATTTGTGTCTTCTTTGGCCTGCGAGCCTAATTCGACGGTTGTACCTTCTTCAGCCTGCGAGCCATCTTCGACGTTTATGCCTTCTTCTGATCTGGTTTCTTCTTCAGATGATGACAATGAGGATGAAAATCCACCTCCACTTCACCTCCACCTTCTCACCCTCCTCCAAATGATTCCTTTGAACCTGGACCAACACCAACTCCACTGCTTCCTAGATGGGTCTGTTCAACACAAGAAGCAGTTGGTGATCTTGTCGGTGATCCTTCAAATCAGCATTAGACACGTTAACAGTTCCAGCGAGCCTCTTCCCTTTTGGCTTAAGTTTCAGAAACTCATGATGTAGAGACATTTGTGGAAGCTTCAGGTCATCTAGATTAGGATACAACAATGAATGAAGAGTATCATTCTTTAATGGAAAATAATACTTGGGATCTTGTACCTCTTCCAAAAGGAAAATAAATTGTCAAATGTAAATGGGTCTACAAAACTAAGTATGCATCAAATGGAAGTGTTGAAAGACACACAGCTCGTTTAGTTGCCAAAGGATTTTCCCAAGTTGAAGGAATTTATTATCATGAAACCTTTTCCCCTGTAGCCAAAATGAACTCCATTTGCCTTGTTCTTGCCCTTGCTGCCTCACATAAATGGGAGGTCCATCAGATGGATGTTGAATCTGCCTTCTTGCATGGAGATTTGCAAGAAGAAATACACATGGAAAAACCTCCTGGCTATGTCTAGAATGAATCTAGCCTTGTTTGCCACCTTAAGAAATCTATTTATGGTCTCAATAAAGCTCCCCGAGCTTGGTATGGAAAAATGGACACCTTTCTTATTGCCACTAGATTCTCTAAATTCCATTCTGATGCTAATGTATAAACCAAGAAAGTAGGAAGTCATTTTATAATTCTTGTCCTTTATGTTGATGACCTTATCCTTACTGGTAGTGACTCAAAACTTTTAAACCATGTGAAATCCATCCTTAAGAAGAAATTTGAAATGACAGACTTAGGCTTTTTGAACTATTTTCTTGGCCTCCAAGTTTTGTAAACCAATGAAGTAATTTTTCTTTCCCATTGTAAGTATGCTTGTGACCTTCTTCGTCACTTTCACATGGACAATTGTAAACCAACCCCTTCTCCCTTCCAGTCTAGAGTCAAGCTTACTGCCACCTATACTTCTCTTGAAGTTGATGCCACCCTCTACCATCAGTTAGTTGGTAGCCTCTTATACTTGACTCATACCCATCCTAATCTTTCCTTTGCATATACTGAGAAACAAGACCAACAANCTTTCCTTTGTTGTTGGTCTTGTTTCTCAGTATATGCAAACACCCCATGAAATCCATTTGAAAGAAGCTAAAAGGAAACTTCTCTATGTTTGTGGTACAGTTCATTTCGGGATACATTAAAGTTCAGGGGGGATTCCTTTATTGGTTGGTTTCACTGATTTAGATTGGGTCAGTGATCCTGATGATTGAAAATCTACTATAGGTTATGTTTTCAGCCTTGGTTCAGGACCTGTCACTTGGGCCTATAAGAAACAATAGTCTATTTCACTTTCTTCAACAAATGCAGAGTACCAAGCAATGGTAAATGCAAGTCAAGAAGACCTGTGTCTTCGACAGATCCTTTTAGAGTTTGGATTCCACCACCGACATCCGACCAGGCTTTGGTGTGACAATCAGAGTGCCATCAAGCTCACCAAAGACCCATTTCAACATCAACGTAGCAAACACATCGAGCTACACATGCACTTCATCAGAAATCTCATTCATGATCAAGTTATTGAAGTGCTCTTTTGCCCTATAGAAGATCAAGTTGCAAACATTTTCACAAAGTCTTCTAGAAAAGAAAAGTTTTCCAAACTTCAATCTATGTTAGGAGTTCAGGAAGTTGTCATTAAGGGGGGATAGGCTCTAATGCTTCCTTCCTTCTCCTATTGTGTCACTATTTTAAATCCTTCAATCATATCCCAAGTTATTCTTAAGGGGGGATCTTAGGATATTTAGACACTTAGGAGTTAGTTAAGATCTACTTGGTCTATTGTATCGTTAGGTAAAAGTGTGTTTTCTAGTGGATTTTTTTAGAATGCATTAGTATGCATTTGTAGTTAGGAAAACTGACGGTCACAATATGTTCCCAACATAGAGTGATCCGATGGTTCATACTCTGCTCGATCTTAGCGTCCATTGATCCATGGCTTAGCACTCGATTGGTCCATGATCTGTATTTAAATAACATCGAGGGTCATTTGTCGATGATCGATTGTGAGAAACCCTCTTGTAAAATCTCTCTGTAATCTTTTTCTTTGCATTAATAAACTGCTCCAAGTGGCTGCATTGGTTGGGGCCAAGGATGTTTCCCCGTAGGGGTTTTACCATGTGAAAACATAGATGTGTTGATCTTTGATATGGATATCTGAGTGGTTACTGAAGGTGTTTGTCCTCTGTTGGAATACCTGTGTTGTCTAACAATAAAAATTGAATGAATTTAGTTGATGACTAATCAATCCTAGATTCGCTAAAAAACAATTGTCTGCGGGAGGTTTCCAACTACTTAATTAGATGGTTAAATTTTGAAGATCATCTTTGTCGTTCATTTGAACGGAACAACTACCATTCCCTTTGTTGCGATTGGTGTTCCCTTTGTAGGTAGTGTGGTTCATTTGAACAGAACAACTGTCATTCCTTTTGTTGCGATTGATGTTCCCTTTGTGGGTAGTGTCGTTCAGTTGAATGAAACAACTGTCCTTCCCTTTTGCGAGTCACATCATTCATTCAAATGTAACAACTGCCATTCCCTTTTTCATGATTGTTGTTCCTTCTTTCTGGGTAGTGATGTTCATTAAAAAATAAACAATTGTTATTCCTTTTTGTGGTTGTTCCTATTGTTGTTCCCTTTCATTTGGAAGTAACGATTTTTCACCAACAACACATCCTTTTAATATGTTTAGCCACTCCTTTGGGTAAGAACTTCACTAACTAATTTTTAGTAGCATCACTTCTAATTATCATAGTAATGATTTGTCATTTTCTTTTGTGGACTATCTAGCATACCTTACTGAATTGTTTTTGGATCGATTTCTCTGAATTATCTTAATATTGTTCATAATCCTTAACCACCATAATTCATTTCTTTCCCCTATATATAGACATATACTTGAATGATAATTTTCCTTCACATCATAATAAGGAGTCTAAGGAACATTTTTACTTGGAATTCTTACACTTCTTACGCCATCCCACACTCTAAAGGAGTAGATGAGCCTCCCTTTTTAAAAAAGGAAAAAAAAAAAAAGGAAACAATAATTAAATATAAATAAAGAAAATAAACTTCTCCCACAAAGGATAGGGGGTCTCATCATGAGCCAACCTACCATGATCATAAGAGAATAAAATAGCTCACATTCCCACTATGGCTACCACACCAGAGAAATGACCTTTGGCATTTAGCATCAAAGGACAAGAGGTCTCATCACGAGCCGACTTGTTCACTTAGGTTACGATCTAGTGAGTAGCATTATCGTTATCTAGCTACCAAACCAAGATAATGGTCTTTTTGGGAAAAGACGATTCAAACTATTTATTGAGGATACGGGCTCATCTATGAGTTAAAAGGAAACCATGTCAAGGCTATGGACTCCTGCAGGCAGTAGTGGTTTTGGCTGTGGTATGGAAGTTTATCTTAAACACGCTAAGTTTTCTTTTTTTGTGTTCCTAGAATTCCTTTATTAAAAAGGAGGCTATCATTCCAGTTATATTCAACACAAGGAAAAGTGACAAATTTATGACATGTGGAATATTTATAAAACATGAACAAATTTAGACTACTCGGAATATTTTTCCTTAAAAATATTTGAACATGGGTATTTGAACTTGTACTTCCCATAAAAGGAGTGATTATTGTTCATGATTACCATTAAATTTATTTGAAAGTTATTAATGATTGTTCTCCCAGCAGTGAAGGCATAGTAATTACCTCTCACTTTAACTGTCTGCCATCATTATGCTCACACATATCGACGGTCGAGGTCAACCTTTTCATTTATCAGGGGGAAGATATTTTGCACGTTTATCGATAGATCATAATGATTACAATTAATGGAAAAATTCATATTTCTATATACATTTGTTGTTCTGATTTTTTTACCATTTTTAGTAATATTTTCTCACAAGCTGGTCTAACTAAGTTTGCAGTTTGGGACAATAGTTGTGTTGAGTTGTTTACAGAAAACATGGGAGGTTGAAGCATCCGCCGTGAGCCCACATTTCTGCAAGTAACTGACCAAGTAAGGGAAATATTACACGGTCTGGGGTGGATAGAATACTTCAACAGATTGCAGGGATTTGACATAAATGTCGTGTTATATTTTTCCCAAAACATACAGGGAGGAGTCTCAATAATTCGAAGAATACAAATTCTGATTACAGATGCCATTATAACTAAGGTAACAAGCCTCCCAAATGAAGGAACATAGTGGACCAGGAAATATACAACACCAAAGGAAGTTGTGGAGTCCTCCGCAGAACTGAGAGAAGAATTCTGCAAAAAAGGGAAAGGACTCAACCCCTCTACCCTCAGCGAACCATGGAGAGAACTAGAAGGTGTGACACATAGATATATCACTTGTGACATGTGATACGATGTAATGAGGTCGCACCACATCAAACTGTTGGCATCACTAAAAAAAAGGTCTGTGATAAGTTTACCATTCTTTTTGAATTCCATGCTGCATGAAATCGATGCAAGCACCCAGAAAGACAAATACCCTCCCAATGTAATCAGTCACCACGAGTTAGTAAAATTGATAGTAAACAGGGCCTTAAACCACACACAAATAACTTGGGGAGACTTAATTGAGCTTGATAGGCTCCTACAAATTGAGCAACCTCAAGTCCACCATGAAATTCCCCCATACGGAATTGAGGTAGCCCAAACAGGAGAAGATAACGCCCAAATTGAAATTCCAGTACTCCAACCTAAAATAGAATAAGACCTTAATCAGTTGGAAGAAACTCACAACATGCAGGAAGGAACATCAAAAAGAAGGAGACAGAGAACAAATCATGTTCCTACAGCCTTTGTAAAAAAAAGAAAGGGTAAAGAAATAACACAACCCAAAAGCACTTAGTAAACTATGAAAACAGAAAAACACTCACATGAAAGAAGTCAGGAAACTGTAAAGACATAAAATCCATCACATGAAATCCTTATAGAACATTTCTTCAGAAGTTATGAAGTAGAGATGGCTCAAGTACTAGGAAATTTAGGGATATCACTTACTGAAGATACAGACATGTCTGGAAAACCCCAAGCATCAAATTCTTCTCATTCAAACCCTGCCTTGGATCTTCCTGACATGGAGATGCCATCTCCTGAAGGAACATAACAACCATAACCTCATATTGAGGTAAACAACCCTTTAGAACAATCAGAGAATCCAGAAGATACATGGAAGCAATTGATCAATGTGGGGAAGACCTTGAAATTCCTTATAGTCAGAAGGAAACAACATGAAAAGGAAATGACAGAATAAGAAAATTAAAACATGAAAACAAGACATTGAAGAAAAGGGTTAAGAAAATAAAAGTATTAAAACAAAAAGTTGGCAGATTAAAAGAAACAATTAGACAACTTAGGGAGCAATTGGAACATGCTGACAAAGTCCATAAGAAGAAGAAATATAAGAGGGCTAGAGTACAAGGGAGAAATCCACTTCCTAGAAGGATAGTTCAAAATAATTCTTTTGGAACACAAACAAAATTGCATGCTCCTTTAGAAACAACTGAAAGAGAAACTCAAACAGAGGTTCCAACAACAAGAGAAACAGCTGTTCAAACTTAAGGAGTATTTCCTACAAATTTTCTTGCTCCTTTGGAAACAATTGACATAGGAACCAAAACAGATGCTCCAACAACAATAGAGACAATTTTTCAAACTGAGGAAACATTTCAGTCCCTTGAACATAATGCCATTATTAGCAGGTTGGAAGAAAAACTGGTGCAATCCCAAAAGACCCTAACTCAATGCAAAAGTGAAATGATAACAATGTCAGAATATCGGAAAGTTGTTAGACAACTTCAAACCATGTTAGCAACAGAGAATAAGATCTTTGTTGAGCTCAGTAGAGCTAAAGAAAAGGTGAAAAAGGTACATGACCAGCTTGATGGAGCCTTGGAGCAGATCAAATAATTTTTCTCTATTTATTCTGATACAGTAGCTTGCAGAGCCCCTGCTACTACTTACACCTTATCTCTATTAGAACGTTATTTGTTGTTGAGAGTGAAAGATATTAGAGTAGGGAAACCTTTTGAGTTTACCATTGTTTCTAATTTTGTTTCATGTTTTAAAGAACAAGAGGATGGAGTGCAATACTTTCTGTGTGAACTATACCTTCACAACTTTATCCTAGGAGAAAGCAGAAAAGAGAACCCCAATCCTTTCACAGGGGACATACAGTTTCAGACATTCTTGTCTTTTTCCAAAAATCAAACCAGGTGGGCTAAAGAGCATAAGGTTTTCATCAAAAGGGAGTCTAGACTAGACCTATGGATTCGAGGGGAACCTCTTAAAACACTTGATACCATTATGTAGCACAAAACATTCATGAAGAGGAAGAAGGTTGAAGAATATTTGGCCCCCATCCATAGACATGTTGTACATTCAGGTCTACATTATTTTAGAGATCTTAAAGAAGAAACTCTTTTTGCTGCCAAATTAAGATGGAATGTCTCTTCAAGTGAAGCTAAGAACAGGGAACCCTTAGGTTTTAGAAATTTTCATGTAGCTACTTTCATGTTAGAGAGGTATGCCAAATTGATCTTAGATGAAGGGCTTGCTTGGATTGGATGCAGGTACATTCCTCTCATTATTTGGTATCCTACAGAGGGTTATCAGAGTAATTATGAAATTCTTAAGAAGGAGGAAGATGTTTCTTTTAGAGAGATTAAAGGTAAGAATGGGTTCAGGAGACCCAGAGAAAAGACCTCTCCTCCCTTCAGTATCACTTCTTTACATGTAAACTCTCTTATTGCAAGAGGACATGCAAAAATGTAAGATGGGGGGTATGTTGAGTTGAGAAAAAAGTATAAATATTCTCCTTATTTCTATGGTTTATGATACATACTTGATTTACTTTTTTATTCATTCGAAGCAATTAGGAAAGAAAATGATTAAAAAGTCTTTAGGAAATATTATTGAGTGATATTAGATATTTTCTGAACTTTTGTTTGAATTGTTTTGATTTTATTGTAGAAATGGACGATTGTTGTTAAATCAAGATGGTTAAGGAGATCATGAAGATGCACATGTCATTAAAGATTGAAGAAATCAAGTGCAAAACAATTTTAAAGAAGATTGACTCTTTATTTTGTAATCCTCATAAATAGTAAAAGAAATCTTGAGGACCTCTCGATCCTTAGGATAGCTTAATTTACTTATTTCATTGTAATATGAACAATAGAGAGATATCCAATAAATTTATCCAAGCATTCAGATCTCTTAATTGTTGACATTTTGTGCAAGAAATCTCATTGTAAATGATTTACCAGTTATGGAATTAATGAAAGCCTTGAGCATTTTGATCATCTTTTCATATTGGTTTTTTCGTAGAAGTACCTTCTAAAGATCGCGGGCCCACTCAGAAGGAGTTACTGTCTCATCTGTAATCGTATCAATTATATTTTAGTTCTATGATTTGAATTTCCTTGCAACAATTAAGAAAAATTCTTGAGTGTGTTGATTCTTTTATGAATTGGTTATGTTGTTCAATTACAAAGGATATATGTTTTATTTGAAGATTTTCGATTGTTGTTCCATTTCCAATTGTTGTTAGTTTATCGTTTGAGAATTCCTTTCATTTTCACATTTGTTGTTCCTTTCACTTAATTCACATTTGTTGTTCCTTTCCTAAATATGAAGTAGATCGTTGTTCTTTTCTAGCAGGTTAATTAGTCATTGAGAGATTGATTCATTAAATGTTTTTGTAGAATAAATTATTCTTCCTTAGATAGATGAATTCAGTAACTTGATTGATGCTTTGATTTATGGTGTGTTATTGTTCAGAGTACAATTTTGTTGAGTGAATTATTAGTTTTAGGTTTTTTAATGAATGTGTGAAGAACTTGATTATTGTAGTTTGTTAGATAGACTCAAATTTTCTTTAACTGAATGATCTACACGATTTGGACCTCTAAGACTATCTACATAAAATTTGTTGACATTCTTGAGAGAAAAGACGAATCCTTGGTTGATAAATTAATGTCATACTAACGTTGTTTTTAGGACATCTTTAGAGCCCAACAACAGGCTTTTCCTTGGAACCAAAAATCCTTATCACAGTGTAATTATCCATTGGTTCAAGTGTCCTCTTCCTATCCAAAAACTTGGTTTCTTGGTCAGATATACAGGGAGCATCTTCTCCTAACAGTAAAACTTTGAAAACAGACACAAAGTCATTAAAAACTTCATAAAAATAGTGGGAGGCCTTATGCTTCCACAAGGCCTGGTACCAGAAAGTTACTCGGTCGAATTCCCAATTTACCTTCTTGGACATAAACAATTTTGGAAACTGACAGTAATGCGCTATCGCAAAAACCAAGTAGGATGACATATAAAATTTCTTCTCATTTTTTAAGCTTGACAATTGGGAACATATTTCATGGGGAATTAGCTTCCCCCAATAAAAAATGGCTTGTTCCTTAACTTTGAAATAGAAAATATAAAGAGTCATGCGGGAAATAGTTGTTGTGGATTCTTGTCCCGTTATTCTTGCAAACAACCAAGAAATTTCCCAGAATGGATTTCTAAATGAACTTACCTGCAAGCTTGTGATATCTTCAAGAAATTCCATCGGGTCTTGTAAGAACTCGAGGAAGAGGTCCAACACATTATTATGCTTTCTTAGGAAATGCTTGGAATCTTCTCCTTTGAATGTCAATGTTGGCTCCGACAATCTTAACATCTAGCAGAAGACCTGAGGTGACAAAGAAACAGAAGAGTGGCCCTGCAGTAGAATAATTATTTGGCTTGAAATATATTTATTGGCACACCAAGACACCAGCTCCTTATAGTCAAAAAATTCAGGGACACATCCTACATGAGAAATCTCAGAGGTCCAAATTATTTTGTCCTAGGTGGAAGGGGAGGAGTAATAAGAATATTCCCTAGACCATTGGATGTTTTGGTCCTCGCGCCCGAAGATTTTCACTGTATCTCCACATAACTGCTCTCAAGGTGGTTCCATAAGTTTATGAGAATGACTGCTTTCTCCAGACGATGGTTGAAATGAACAGTTGAAGGGTATAATATAACCCTCTGCAAATGTTGTTTTAATGCTTATGAATGGAAAAGCTCCTCGAGCCTTTCTCTCATTAATGACAATCTCTATGGGTGTTGCATCGTGAGTTGTTAGCAGTAAAGATTACTTATTACATACTTAGAAGTGCGAAGGTGGTGGGTACGACGAAGAGGAATTAAGGATTGAAGGTTTCGTGAACGTGCCAACCCGACGATGTGTGAACGACATTCCATGATTTTGAAATCAACACTTGAGAGGGATAATATAACCGTCCACAAATCTTGGTTTAATGCATATCAATGGGAGATCTCCTCAAGCCTTTCGTTGATCAATGACAATCTATACGGTTTATGCACGATGAGATTTTAGCATTAAAGATTACTAATTACATATTAAGAAACAATACGGTCAAGTTTTATGTCTTGGAATTTTTGACTGCTAAACGCGTAAAACAAAAGAGAGCATGATGGGGCAATTCAGCGGCCAATTTGTATATTTGTGGAATTCCAAGAAAGTGGCCCAGTATGGAATAGTGAAATGGTCATTCAGA
>JASDQU010948679.1:13595-32674 GCA_032191745.1 Picea mariana
GGGTTGCAAGCGAAACGGAGGAGAGGTGAGCACCTGTCAAGAAAGTTATATACAAATTTTTTATTATAAACAAGTACGAATATGATACGGATGGGGAAGAGCAAGTGAGGAGTTGCCAATTATGAAAAGCGGTTGGACAGGTTTCAAAATAGAATTATAGGGAATTGTAAGGAGAGGTGAGGGCCCGATGGTCAAATTGCATGTCTCGGAAATTTTGACTCCAAAAGGCGTAAAAGGGAAAAATGTATGATGGGGCAGTCCAACAAACGGTTTGTATATCTACAAAGTTACAGGTATTGTTTACAGATCATGGAACAATAGAAGTGCAATCTTGGTGTCCGGGAACCCGCAATCGAAAAAGTGGATAAATATGGAATAGGGAAATGGTCGGTCAGACTTGTTTTCGCTAATATATTGAAATTTGTAATAGATATCCACTAATTTATAATTATTTTCAAACCCATAATAAGTTTTCCATACTCCATTTAGTCTTTTCTCAATGTTATAGTTCCAATTGAACTTGTGATGAATATGGATTCCAAGATACCTGTAAGAAGGCACTTCCTCCAAGCTATTGTTTTCATACATGAAACTATCTTAGGTTATATTTTGTGATTTAATTATCATAATCTCTATTGTTTTCTTCTTCCAGTTTCATAATAGAAAAAAAATCATTTCATATTACATTTATACTATTATAGTAGAAAAGGAGACTAATATTAAACTATAAAACTAAAATACCAAAAAAAAAATTATGTGAAATACTCAAATTAAAATAAAACATTTTTTTTATTAAATCAAATCATTTATGACACAATAAAATAAAATAAAATAAAATAAAATAAAATATGAAATACAAAACTAATATAAAATATTTTCTTTATTAAATCAAATCATTTATGAAAAAATAAAATGAAAAAGAATTAAAATGAAATTAATATATATATATATATATATATATATATATATTTGTTTTAAGATAAAAACAAAAGTCACAATGAATTAACCTAACAAACGAAGATTTATTGATCTAAGAAGATTTATTGTAAATTTGGGCATTGAAAAAGGTTAATGATGTATTTTGCATTTAGCTTTTAAAAACACACCATCAAATTAAGTTTGGAGAACTTGTTAAATAAATTAAGATTCAAAATACAATGGACTTAATGGCTAAGAACATGTGTTTCCTCCTAAAAGATCACAAGTTCAAATCTAGAGGGATAAAGTATGTCTGGCTTTAAAAATAGATTATTAGTATTATTAAATAAATTATACTTGAGGAAAATTGAGATCATTAAAATGGTTTTTCAGAATGAGAAGACTTTGTTAACCTCATATAAAATCATCTATTTTTTTAATAATTTTTTTTCTCCATTTTTTAACAAAATTCTCTCTCATTTAAGTATTTAAAAACAAAATGTTTAAGTGTTTTAGGTTTTGGTTCTTTTCATTGGAATTAGATGACATAACTCTGCACTAAATCACAATTTTATGTTGATTAAAGTGCATTTCTGAATACAGATCCATTCTTCAACAAACTTCTTTCGAATTCAAGTATTTAAAAAGATAATGTTTGTGTTTGACTTTTTTGTTCTTTTCATTGGAATCCAATGACATAAATCTGCACGAAATCACAATTTTATGTTATTTAAATTGCATTTCTGAATATAGAAATAGATTCAGCCTGTTAAAAAACCTATGAAACACCCAGATACAGAATTAACCACTCAAATTTGCAGTTCCAACAATTTCTCACCAAATTTTTAATAAAATTAAACAAAAAATATCTAAAAAAAACAAAAACATAAATACAACATTTAAATAAATAAAATGTCTGTGCATTTTGAAACTCTTATCTTTATTTAATTTTCAATAACCTAAATTGCTTCAAAATTAATTTACTGCTTATTCTATTTTATAATATTATTGAAAAGAATCATAACGCCTATACTCGTGGGTCCCAAGATCCCACAGTTCGCTTGATAAACATTGAACATGCGAAAATCTCGGTTTAGTCGGCCGATCCGTTGACATTTTTGGCAGAGGAAATTAGTTTTATAACCACCATATGCCACTGTTTCGGTATAAATATGAAAAGAAACGAAGCATTGATTTTATTATATCTCGTTCATCTGTATACAAAAGTCATAACGTGAAGTGCATATATTTAAATTTACCAGAGCCAATAGAGACGAGCACTGAAATCAATCATCGTGGCCAGCTGATTGCCGTCCACAACCAGCTTCGACCTTCGAGAAGAATGAATGAAATAAAGGACAAAGTCTGTCGGCAGGACAAAATTCGTGTGAATAATGTGACTCGGTTAACTACTCGAAAAAAAAACTTGGATATTATAAGCTGATGACCATCGCACCTGAATATAAAAATCACAATGTTACCTACGTATATTTTAATTTAGGAAAGCCAATAGAAATTCAATCATCATCGGGAATCGGGATCAGTTGAGCAAACAATATGCATTTTACAGCATATCAATAAATGGTGAATTGATGTAAACAATATGAGTTTTGCAGCATAGTAATAAATGTTGTATAGGTTAGAATATACACAGTGGGATTTGAAATATTTTAGATATAAAACATTTTAAATTTGATAGTTGTATATTCCATTTTATAGGTCTCGTGAGACAGCTCAGACGGTAAGACAAGCGTATCTTTCTTCAAGAGATGGGAGGAGGTCTTGTGGTCGAACCTTGCTGAGTCTCCGGGATGGATATTGTAATGATGCTCTGTAAAAACTTTACAATCTGTTGAATATAAACAAAAAACTTCCCCATAAACAAAAAACTTCCCCATGGAAAAAAAATATTCCATTTTATATAACATTTATTGTGATCTAGTAAATAATATGCATCTTGCAGCATAACAGTATAGTAGTAAATATTGAGTTAATGGCAAACAATATACATCTTGCAACATAGTAATAAATGTTGTATGGGCCTGGGATATACACCTTGGGATTTCAAATACTTTAGATCTAAAGCATTTCAAATTAGACCACATGTATCCCATGTTATACAACATTTATTACTCTACTGTAGTATGTATATTGTTTGCTGTCAGTATTTATTACTCTCGAGCAGAATACATATTGTTTACTGACAGTATTTATTACTCCGTTACAGAATATTTATTACTCTGTTGCAGAATGCATATTATTATTTACATCCAATTGATACAGAGTTGGATCTAAAGCATTTCGAATCAAATAATATATATCCCATTCTAAACAACATTTATTATTTTGATACAATATACACATCGTTTATTATTACTTTTATTGCGAAATCGAGTGCATTAAAGTTTGAGATCAAACTGGTTTCCAAAGAAGAGGGGGTAACCAGAATCAACAACTACTAAGCCATCCCTACTGCTCAGTATGATGATGGCCAAGATAAAGGAAAAAGCCATTGCGATGTTCAAGATGATCGATCGGTAACTCCTCTCCAACCCCGACTGCTAAATATATCAGAGTCTATCTATCTTTTAATAAAGAGATATCAGAGTCTATTTATCTTTTAATAAAGAGATCATTGCCGTATATTGGAAGTTGGGGGAGTTGAACTCGAAACCTCATGGAACTTCATTTTCACGACACTTGCCAATTGAGCTGTCTCCTGGGAGCATTGAGCATAGTAAGATTATTATTATTAATTGACTTTTATATATAAATAATTTGTAGGTGGTTTGATTTCAAATTCGTGTATTGAGTGGAAAATTTCAACAACTTTAATCACAACATATTTATAGAGAATATAATAAAGAAGCTGATTAACTATTAAAACATGAATTATAGATGGAGGAAGAAAAAATATATTTTGCAGTGAGTATGGAAAATCAAATTGAGAGAATTGAAAGATTGCCAATCAACTATTAAATTGTTGCAGCAAAGCAGAAGATCCTGAGATTAGTCTTTTTCAAATATATATTGGAAATGCAATAGAACTGTATTTTTTGCAAAGTGTACAAGATGAAGGATGAAATTTTTTGTGCCCTACAACTCATACCTCATATGATTAAAGATGTAATAGGAAAATAACAAATATTTTTCCAACAATCATATTATTGTAAAAAACTCTTTATATTTACTAATATAAATATTTTTTCAATTTGAAAAAATAATGTGTGAAAGAAATACCTCCTCCTTAGTGAGACTGTCATCACCAGCGCACTTTTATTGTCATTGAATATGTTAAGATTTCATTCCTTTCAGTGATACCGTGCTATCATTCCGTTCAGTGATAAGTCATACTGTGCTATCATCGGTTTTCTGTAAAGAAATATCGCATTCCCCGTTCTTATTCAATCTCCTTCGTACTTCTGAACTACTTTATGCTCTTCCTGTAACATATTATATAATAATTTGCACATGACGCTACTGACAATAGCCTCGAAAGTCTGATTTTGGACATTAAAATAGCAAAATAAATGGTTAAATAACGATTTGCACATGACTATACCAATTATATCTGTAAAAATGTGATTTTTATTACATCACATTACTCAAAATAAATTGTCGCTGCACTAAAAATAGGTTTAAGATTAAATAAATATTTACTATAAAATAATTACTTAGATTTTACAGAAATAATATACTTAAATTTTGGGATCTAATAATTTATGCCTGTAGCTCAAAGGTGTAGCTCAAAGGTTTAAGGAAAATATAGTCAAAAAAAAAATTATTTCTTAAAACATTTAGACTAGTGTTTAAATAATTACTATGACTTCATCCAAGCAGAAGTTACAATTCAATATATTCTTTTAGTACACTTTTATTGGGATGAAAAGTTTATTATGGGCTTGAAAACAATTGTAAATGAGTTGATCTTTGGAGTTGGGATAAGAAGAAACTCCTCTTTGAGACTCTTGTTACACCTTTTATTCTTTATGGATGTGAAGTCTGGGGCTGTAGTATCTCTTGTGCATCATGGAGAAAGATAGAGCAAATACAAAATAATTTTATAACCTATTATCTCAAAATTGAAGGAAATACGCCCTATCCCATTCTCTTCTTAGAAACAAGCCTCTCCCCCATTGAGAGCATGGCTATGACTAGATACCTAATGTATAAGAACAAGTTAAACAACATGGAAGAGAAGAGGCTACCTAAAATTGCTTCAAAATCAAGTCATAACCACCATTGACTCAAGCGAGGATGGCATAAAGACGCTTGGTCTTGGCTAAACTATTGGGAATCATGGAAGAAACCATTTTGTAGAATAAAGATACTATTAAAAAAAAAATTCAAATCAAAATTTAAGGAAAAAATGTGGTGTGATAAAGAGTTAGAGGAAATAAGAAAATTAAGGTATTATAAAGATGTAATCAACCATAATCTAGAAGATCAAAATTATCTATTTGTTTTTCCAAGTGTAAAGAAAAAAATAAGCATTGCTAAGATAAGAACAAATTCTCACGAGCTCCATAGTTAAACTTTGGTCAATTCCTAAAATGCCATGGGATGAAAGAGTGTATCACCTTTGTGACACTAAGAAAGTTGAAGATGTAAAACACTTTCTCTTAGATTGTCCAACCTATAGCCATATTAGATCTCATTTTCAAAATATTTATCACATTACCAACATTTCTAAGCTCTTAATTGAACAAAAGTATGGTGATCTTGGAAAGCTTCTCTTAATGCTTTTCGAGCATAAAAACAAAATTATAAAGAATCACAAGTACTCACTTACCCTCTTAAGGTCCCATAGACCAATTCAGTCTTATTGGACGTCAATCATCATCATCATTATTATAATAGAAAGATGGCATTCAATGCCATTTTTTTCTCAAATTTTTAGTTAGCATCATTATGGTGCTAAGGTTGTTTTTATTGTATAAGGGAGATGTGTAATTTTTTTGGTGATCAACATGAAATTCATATTTGACATTAAAAGAAAAATATTAATAACAACAAAATATTTCAATGTCCACCATATATATAAAGTAATTAAAAGCAAACAAATTATTATTCCATGGATATGTATTTTCATCTAATTATGGGGACATGGTGTAATTCATTTAATGCTTAACATGGAGTTGACACTTGACCTTAAAAAAATATCAATAATATATATTTTTTAATGTGGGTCATAAATAAAACATTAAAATGTCCACCTTGAGTAAATATTTCAATATCAACTTTATGTATATACCCATAAAACAATAGAAAGTAAAAAATAATTATTAGGTGGAGAGGGAGATGTGTATTTTCCTTAGTGCTTAACATGGACAGTCATTTAAAAAAGTATTTCAATGTCCACCCTCATTAAAATATTTGAGTACAAACTTTATAATAATAATAATAATCTAATTTTCCACAACACCAAATTGGTTAATGACACCCCCTTGTTTGTGGGACAAAAGACCTACTCTACCCCCTCTTTATATGAACTTGCGACCTCTTAAGAGGAAACACATGTTCTTAAATATTAGGCCCAATCAAGTATACACACACACACACACACACACACACACACACACACACACACATATATATATATATATATATATATAAAGAGAAATTGAATGTAGAAAAAATCATTTGATTAAAACATTTCAATGTTGTCGATTTCGCGCACATGCATAATTCATATATATATTCCCACTCCTGCAATAGTATTCCTTTCTCTCACACTTTGGATCTATCTAATGTTCATACTTTTTAATCAATATAGACTCTTAGAAAATAAACATGAAACATAATAAAAATGACATAAATAAAAAAGAATAAAACACCACTAATTTTACATGGAAATCTCATGGGAAATGATCAACATCCTTTATTTATTAGCAAAATACATATATAAAGATTCAACTCAACTCATATTTTCTTTGTGCACGAGAAAGAGTACACATATAAAGGATCTCATACAAGAAGGTAGATAAATACCATGGGCTACCAAAAGACCATGGGCCTAAAACCACCACTATAGTCTAAATTCATTAGACTTGAAAAGTATGAAGAAGTCATAAAAAATATTAAATTTTGTTTTATTTGGTATCACATACAACATTGTCTTGAGACCAAATAGAAACTTGGGTTAATAGTGAATATCATTGCTATTGTTTCTATCTCTTAGCGACTAATTTAGTCCCAAAACACCTTCAAAACAAAGTTTTGCACAATAGTTGCTTATCCCTTGGAAAAATATTTGTTAATGTTGAGCACACACTTATGATAAGAGGGGGGATGAATGAGTATAAGGCTATCATTTTATTTTTAAAATCCATAAACCATAATGAAGCAATTAGATAAATATAAAAACCAAATGACACAATATTTAATATGGAAACCATTCAGGAGAAAACCGCAATTTTATTTATTTTTATTAATTTGTTGGCACCAACCTATGGTTACAAATGTTTGTAGGCACCAACCTATTAAAGACACCAATCCCCACGATTGTTTGTAGGAACTGACCTACAAGAGACATCGGTTTCCTCTTTTGTTTGTAGGCACCAACCTACAAGATACACCAATCTCGTCTTCTGTTTGTAGGCACCGACCTACTGGAGACACCAATCCCCTCTGTTGTTTGTAAGCACTCACCTACAAGAGACATCGATCCCCTATGTTATATTTAGGCACCGACCTACTTGAGGCATTGATCCCCACAACTGTTTGTTATGTAGGCACCAACCTACTTACAAGTTCTTCATTTGCATTTCCTTCACTATTCTACTTGTTGCTTTTATCTTCACCAAATCTGCTCTACGATTGTTTCTTCTTCTTTCACTAGATCCACTCTCCACTGACTACTTCTTCTTTCTCTCTGCCTTCAACAAATATGTCTTCTACTTCTGCCTTAGATCTTCCTTTATTTGTTTTGCTTGCTATAATGCTAGATTTATTTGCTAGATCACCAAATCTGATCTTCGCTAATATTTAATCGCCGCTCCTTGAATGCTAGCCAATTGTCACTCCTCAGATGGTATGCATAAGACTATTGGATTTTCACTCACATATAATTTTTTCTCATATCCCTCTTCTCCATTTATACTTTACCATAAGATTTACATGAGAAGTCATGTTCATTTGAAAAGTCATGACTTTTATTGAATAGTAATTAATTTTCTCCCTTCTTTTATTTTTAATTCACTTTTTAATATACCATGGGTAAAATACCACCATAGTTTTTAATTCCATGTGAAAATACAATGTGCACTTAGTTTTATATGTTTTAATCGATTTTCATGTTTACTCCACTTTTACGTAAACTCCACTTCCACTTAACTTATCCACTTTTGTATTTATTAAAGTCACATTTATATTTGAATACTTACTTACTTTTGACATCAATGAAAATAATGTATTCAACAATCTCCCCCTTTTCCATTGATGGCAACCCTGTACTCAAAAACATGTAATTCTCCAGGAATAGAAAAAATTCTCCCTTGTTTGCAACTTTCCCTATCTGTAATTCCCTTCCCCCTATCTACAACTCTCACCATATCTATAATTTTCCTCCTTTGACATAAATGGAAAATGTATGTTTTCCGTGACATGTGCTTCTTTACTGACAAGATGAAAGGGATATCAGTCCTAACCTTTGTCTGAGATATTCAAATTTTTCTCTAGGAAGGGGTTTGGTAAAAATATCTTCAACTTTTTCCTTGGTGGCAATGTATTCCATATTGACACTTGGTTCGAATACATGTTCTCTTAGGAAGTGGTACTTGATTGGAATATGCTTCATCTTTTTCTGCACATTTCCTTTTGTTGTGCTGCTTCCCCTTAGATTGTGCTTTCTCTTGTAGTTTTTTTTTTAAGTAGCTCCCCCTGTGAATGTACTATGTTTTATTTTTGTAATTTCTAAGTATTCTCTATTTTATTGTCTCTCTCCTGAATGGATCCTTTTTCTACTTATTAAAAAACTGCCAAGACTTGCTAGATTTTTCACTATGATAATTGTACTATTAGCTATTCACAATTGATAGGATTGGTTTCCTTCAACATTTTCTCACAATATACTGCTAAAAAATAAATGCTTTGTTGTAGTTAAAAAAATAACATGTCCATCTACAACGTATCACATCTTCATGTGCTTTGAATCTTCAAGATGTTATGTGCCTTCATACCCTCTAAGGTACATTCCACTGTCACAGACATGTTGTTGGTTTAGTAGTGCTTGACTGTCATCAAACCACCATCCAATTGTCCTTCAAAAACACTTTCCTAAACATGGTCAATGTTAGTTACATTGTATAGAATATCTAGGTGAAATTTTCTTTTATGTTGCACAATTGATACCTCAAACCATGCAAACTCCCAAAGTTTCATACACCGCTCACAAAGGCTTATGATGTTTTGAACCTCAGCATGTAGATGTTCACATAGATGATAACTCTACAATACATATGCGAATGGTGGGAGCGAAAAATAAAAAAATACATTAAGAACTATGCAAGAAGAAACAACTTGATGCTAGCAGAAGCACGTTCATGATTTTTCTCGAAGACCCATGAAAGATTTATAGAATCTATCCCGGAAGCCTTAATTGAGTACATAAACAAATATGGTAATACGTAAATTGATGCCCATCGAAAAATTAACCCTCAATCTTACAAAGAGGAGTAGAATGAATCTGCACGAGTGGGTTGAAAGAATCACCGAAGATTACATAATAAAACAAGCTATTGAGGATCGAACATCCCTTGATACAATAAAAGACAAATTATACACGAAGCTACATGAAGGATTCCTATGCCTAATTCCCAGAGTGCTTCACAATTTTTTGCTCGACAATGGCATAGGAGACATTTTCAAATTCCATCCTCATTTTGGTACACCACCAAAAAAAATCATTGGGAAGAGAGATGAAAATTGGGTCGAATTTCTACAAGAACGGTGCAAAGATAAAAAGAAAAAAAAAACATGGGACTACCTCTTGAGAAACTAAACATGGCCATCTTCACCAAATCCGATTAATTTGGGGCGGTGTTCATTGGTTGGATAATCTGTGAGATTCCATAAGAAAAGAGCATACTGATGTTCAATTGACTGAAGCATAAATTTCTTCGAGAGGGAAATAAATTTACAAAAAAACGTTTTACATCCAAAAATTGGAGCGTGACAATAGATAAAACAAAAGAAAGGAGATTCATAACCTATAGACCAAATCGAATAAAAATAGAGAAATGGTCAGAGGAGATTAGCCTAATAGAGTGCTTGAGTAGTCTGAGTCTAAAATAAATTGATCAGAGATGACAATATCTAAACACAATTGATAGAGGCTAGCATGGGTTCCCAACAACTGGAAAGCCAATCTAAAATAATGGATTACAAAGATTCAGAACCAACAATATGGTCTCCTCTTGTTCAAGCAACCAACCCTAGAATTAGAGAGTTCTTTCAACAAGGACTTCAGATCGATGAATAGTCTACAAGATTATGGTATAGAACCGATAAGCATGGCAATTTATGTGACACACTAATTGTCAAGCCAGAAAGAAATGAAGTCGATACAATTCTCATTTGCAGCAAGGATCTCACGGACCTATCCCCCATACCAAATCTCATATCAAAAGAACACAATTTAATAAATTATAGTTGTGAATCAACACATCTAATAGAATGACATCTTGTTGAATATAAAGACTAAAGTTGTGAGACTAAAGAATTTATTTTTCGAGAAAGAAATAATAAATTACTCCTCAAATACCATCAGTATGAAGACCAACCGACAAAAAAGTCGACAAAAAAAATAAAAATAAGAATATGAATTCCCAGTCGAAAAGCATGATAAGTCAAGGATAAAAAAAATATAACATTCTTAAAGCAGCCATGGGACCCAATAATATTCCTCTTTATGAAGGAGACGAAGACCGAAGAGGACATCGATTTGTATGCGAAAAATTATGGGATGTAGAAGACATCTTAGATGAAGATAAGGATATGGCACAATTCCATGTCACTCTTCGACACCATGGTCTAACATGGTTCATGAATTTCACATAAAATCAAAGCCGATCAAAATCATAAATAAAGAGAAAAGTCTTATAATTTTTAAGGTCGAAGATTTTACACACTTTGTTGCACAAAACTTGAAATAAATAAAGAAACAACTAGGCAAGTTGGTTCACAAATACCACAAAAGATTCAAATATCTAATTAGCCAAATACCAACGACAATTAATCAAAGTTTACTAGTACAATGGCACGTAGCCAAATTGCTACAACAAATCAGAACTTCATTACCACTTTATGATATAACCTCGTTTGAAGACGCATTACAGAAAGGGAAATGGGTCGAGTTGGATGATGATGACACATTGACCTCCTCGTTGACAAAAAGCATAGAAGAAAAAATAGAACATCTACAGTAAACCATTAAAAATCTATTCTTAAGAAGAAGTGGGGTGTGGTGTACCACATGAACTTGTAGTATTAATGATCAAGTACCTAGAGCAGCAGATGCACAACGAGTGCAAAGGAAACATATTGTAACATATGAGAAACCTTGACTGACCATAGTGTAAAATATTTCCCCCACAACTTCAAAAATACCAAGTGCTGCCATATCCATGAAATGCATAGCCACAAAACATCTAAGTATTGTCTAAATGCATGCAAGAGAAATGTAAATATAGTCTACCACACCGAATAAACCAATCATAATAATGACTATGGGAGAATAAATGATTATTATGGTCAATTTCATGGCTGAGGTGGTCGAGGTCAAGCCAGATTCCAAGGTCGGGGTTGAGGTCGAGGTTGACCTTGCTATTACAATTGATGGAAATATAACCAAATTAGCCCCAGCTACCCTACAAAATATTGGGTCGACTTGAAATTTTGTAATATTTTTGGCATTGGCAATCATTCACTAGAATATTGTCCAATGGTACTTGATAATATCGTGACCAAAAATAACATCAACCTCCTATAGGCAGTCTCAAAAGAAGAAGTGTTAAATTCAAAGAACTTACATGTTGTCACCAGATTGGGCATAGGACGAGATAATATCCCCTTACATGATCAACAAAGAGGGAATTCTAATCAATTTACAAATCCAGATAAAGAAGAACAAATTATGAGGGAAGCACTTAAATTCTTCAGAAATTTTATCCAAGACCAACGAAACAGAGGAAGACAAAATGAAGATATTGTACAAAAATTCTTACTGCTCTTATAATAAAAGAATCCAGTCGATCAATTGTTAGATATGGTTAATATACTAAGAGAGTATAAAGAAGGACAAATACCATCTAAGGATGTTAGACAACTCTCCTATAATAACAAATATTATGACCCACGGATCGACTTGGAAATTCATGGGGTGTTGATTAACCACAAAGTCATCGAATTTGGATCACAAGTAAATATCCTACCTTGAGAGACATGGATATGGTTGGTATAGCCTTCAATAGTGCCAACACTAAATTACCTAAAGCTAGAAGATCAAATATTAATAGAGCCTATTGGTATACTTAGAAACATTGAAACTTATATCATGGGTATATCGACATCAGTCGACTTCAAGGTAATCAATTTATTCAAGGGACTGATATCATATGAAACACATTTCACTTGGTCATGGGGATGACAAATGAAAGAAAATATCTCCCTCGAAAAAGATAGAATCAAGTTAAAAGGGAATGGAAGAAAAATAATAACTCTAGATCCTAATGAAGGGAAACCATGGAGTGAGTCATTGGATGAAGATTATGAAGAATGATGTTTGTACCAAATAATCAATGAACAAAGAGATTACAATGAACCAAATGTGCAAGGAGAAATCTCAAAGAGTCTCCCCTATTGGTTGGAAAAAAATTCGACTTAGCTCTATACAACTGGAAGATTGAAAATTATGAGGCACACTCAAAATATTGTTGGACCATTGAATCCATCCCAATTAAACATTCTAGAAAATGATATTCAATTCAAGCAATACCTATATTTTATGAAAAGAGACTTCGAAAAACCCTTACACTTATTCCGACCGAAAGCACGGTGAAAAATCCACTACGTTACAACGAACAAAATTTTCCATCGATGCATGTCGAGGAAGTTTCTAAATTTGTCAGAGAACAAGGAAGAACTCGAATCTTAGTAGAAACCTTTACAGGAAAAGCCACAAGGTGGTGAGAAACACATTCCTCAAGACTGCAAACATGGAGAACTGTATCAACTTACTTTGTAGAATGTTTCATAGGAAAGAAACTAGCCAAATCTCCTCACATTCTTGTTTTCAAGATTGGGTATGATCTAGTCGAACATATTCACCGTTGTGAGAATGAATGGAGTAGAATAGGATACAAAGATGAAAGGGTATGTCTCCACATGTTTCCAAGCACATTAGATGAAATACCAAATAAATGGTACAAGATTGAAGAATCTTGTGGTCATACGCTAAATTGGTCCAACATCAAGAAAACTGTATCGAAGAATTCAAATTCACACGAGAGGAGGAAAATATAAGAGAAGCAACACAATAGATAAAAAGTTGTTTAGAAAACGTGAATCCAACTACACAGAAGGAAAAATGGAATATGACGGTTGATATAGGATTGACATCGACTTGCAACCTTGTTTTGATAAAAAATAATGGAACTACGATAGCATGAAGAATCGACATGGAGAATATAAGTTGTCGAGGCTAGATCATCCAATGTAAAATTGATCACTTGATGTTGAAAAATAATGTAAAATCAGTGCTAAAGATATCTTAGGAAGAAAAAGAAGATCACAAATAGCCCGAATTCCCCGAGAGATTCACCATAATCGAAGAAGGGGAACGTTATCTTGATGAAGAAAAACCACCAGAGTGGATGGATGATGAAATCAAAACTAAAGAATTCAACATATCAAATGACGATTGACCAAAAATGGCACGATTAGGAAACTATTGGACAAACAAGGAGACATCTGACATAGTATATTTACTCAAATAATATCAATATGCATTTGCATGAGAATATAAAGATCTAAAAGATCTTGTAGAGGAAATGGGAGAGATGAAAATTGAACTCATTCCAGGAGAAAAACCAATCAAAAAGCGACCTTACAAATTAGCTCACAAATACAAGCCCATCGTTCATAAGGAAATCGAAGGAATGTTATCAGGAAGCATCATATATCCAATCGACAAAATTGAATGGGAAAGTCCTATGGTGGTTCAACCAAAGAAGAACGACCCTAAGAAGTTAATAATTTGCATCGACCTCAAGGGTCTCAACAAACTAACTTTAACAGATTCATTTCACACTCCCTTCTTCGATGAAATAATTAATGAAGTCAGGGGTCACAAATGTTATTAATTTATAGGCATATTTTCAGGATATAATCAGGTACAAATAGCTAAAGTGGATCAACAGAAGACAACATTTGTCTCATAATTTGACTCTTTTTCCTATAAAGTTATGTTGTTTGGACTAAAGAATTCCCTAGCATTTTTCTCAAGGATAGTGGTCAAGGCATTCTAGGAGTATATATAAAAAAAATGGTTGTTTACTTCGATGGATGGACAATATATAGCTTATTCAAAAACCATATACAATGTATTAGACTAATGCATGAACAATGTATACAAATCCAACTATCTCTTAACATTAAAAAGTGCATATTTTCCACACCAACTGGCATTTGGTTAGGCCATGTGGTATGAAAATATGGTGTAAAATTCAACATGGAAAAGATCAAAATCATCCTCAACTTTAAGCCTCCTGTAAATAAAAAACAAACCAAAATATTCCTTGGGCATACTAGATACTACAAAAAATTATTCACCATTATTCAGATATCACATTCCCAATGGATGAGCTTCTCCAGAAATAAATCGAGTTCATATGGAGTCAAGACTACTAGGAATCATTTTAATTCTTAAAGAAGAAACGCGTTGAATCCCTATATTAAAATTTCCCGACTAGTTGAGAAGGTTTCATGTCCGTGTTGATGCTTCGAACATTACTTCCAAGTCATTTCTAGTGAAACCATACAATGAAATAGTCAACTACCCAAATGTGTATGCCAATCATAAATTGAACAAAGTAGAAAGGAACTATTTGACCACAGAAATGGAAGCTTGGTTGATGACATTCGTATTAAAAAAATTTCGACATTACCTACTCGTCCAACCCTTTCACATTCTTTACAGATCATCTGGGATTAAAATATTTAGTTAATAAACCAGTTCACCAAGGAAATATTTGTTGTTGATTTCTATTATTCCAAGAATTTAAATTCGAGATAATGTTCCAACCTAGGAAAAAGAACTTTCGACCCGACCATCTATCTCAAATTGAAACACGAGAGGACCCGACAGGCATAGATGACAACCTCCCAGATGCACATCTATTTCAAGTCGAAGCTACCCCAAAATATCTAGAGGATATAACAAACTTTTTGGAAGATGGAAAGGCTAGAGAGGAAATTTTGAAAACTAAAAATAAGGTGCTACACCTAAAAGCAACACCGACTAAGTAGTTCCGACAATAAAATATCAAATGAATCAAGAGCAACATTCAATCGATCCATATACCAACCACATATCAATAGAGGAGACCTAGTCAACCAAACAGAAGAAAACATTGACCATGAAAAAATCGACTCTAGAAAAGGAGGTGCATTTAAGTCTCATTAGGAAAGGACTGAAAAGAATCACAGCAACATTAATGACCAATACAATGGACAATATCGTTGCACAACCATCAACATAATTGTCAGTTTCCTCAACACGTACGATAACCAATTGTAAAAAAATTCAATTAATAATCGAGAGGACCCATAAGAATGCCAACTAAGAAATAACCTAGACGTACACTCATATGATTCGACCATATGAATAATAATTATAACAAAAGTGCATCAATCTAGGTAACAATTGGATGCATTTAATCCAAATTTTCATCTACCACCTATAAATTTGGAAAATGCATACAAATTTCCCTCACTATTATTTTCTTCCCCATGACTGAGTATAAAGTTGTCTCTGCAACTAGGTGAACCTTCAACCTCTCCCTACTTGTTGAATATCATAGATCTAGACCTATAAATTCCAAGAATGAGAGGAGAAGTCTCAGAGGTAACGAAATGGTCGATACCAAGACAAAGGTTCGACAGAACAACAACAACCTCATTGCAAATATGGATGTAGAACACCTGAATGTTCTGACTATAGGAGATGGACTGGAGCAAGATATGGAAAAAAATTACAGAATGAGGAATGTAGAAGTGTTTTGGGGAGCCTGAAACTGAATTCCTGGCAAAGGTTAGAATTAGGCACATGTTAGGAGCACCGCAAGTCATTGACTTAGGGTGATGGAAGGAAGAAGAAGAATTTTTTTTTTTCAACCTCTTTCATCAGGGATACATTTGTCATGACCATCCCATAGAAATAACATGTGGTTTTATTCACCAAATTAATGGTATTCCAAAGATGGGGATCACAGTGCCGAAGACATCAAATGTTAATGTCTGGATGCAGTTTTTAACTGGATTGAAAACAACCAAAAATTCGAAGGGACTACTCATCAAAAAAATCACCAACCTATGGGCAATGTGGATTGCCATAATTGTATCTTTTTGCTTCAAAAGAGTCAGTGTGTCGGATGTCAAGATGACGATGATAGAATCAATAATCCAAGTCTTTCAGAAAGCATAAACTTTCAACTGATCGGATTACCTGGATGACATCATTCAAACTAACTGTTACAACAATGTTTTCCTCACTCCATGCAACTTGATTGAATGGCCTTCCATTTCCCTCTACAGACTTGAAGTCCCCAATGGAGTCTCCAATTATTTTACAAGGAAAAACTCTCTATGGCTAGGGGTAAACCACAATAGACTATAAAGAGTGCCAAGAATTTGGTAAAGAGGGGTGAACCTGATTGCTTGTTCGGGGTAAACCACTAACTGTAAAGAGTGCCAAGAATCTGGTAAGGATATTAATTTCCCCTCTTTATTAATATTGATAGAAATGAAGCAATACAATTTAGTTGGTGAGCCTGCATTCAAAATCAAGAAAGTCCCAATGATGGAAAAGTATATAATTTTTTCAACATAATAAGCAAGTACTTCTGGTTCGATGACACCCCAAGAAATGTTTCGACTATGGGTTGAAAACTTGAAAGACGGTTCACATAGGTGGTGGGTTGAGAAACTAGTACATCGAGACTTTACAACTCCTTTCCACATTCAACTAGAAGTCAAGTCCACCAAGATTTGGTGCGAAGTCGAGTCAACCCAAGAACCGAAGGAACTTCACTATCAACCGATGACAGAAAAAATATTCATGGAGCTAGAAAGACAAATAGGTCAGGAGAAAGAAATTCCTCCTAAAGTTAACCAATCAAGATTTCCCTTGATTCTTCCTTATACCGATGGAGAGTAGGAGTAGAAAAGAGAAGAAGAGATTTATGCAATTTCCTTTGCCAGAGACTTGGAAGCCCCGGAAATAATCCCTGCAAGTCCATCACCAGGAAAAATAAAGTAGCTAGAAAAAGAGGACAAAGGTAAAAATGTTGTCGGAGTCGAAGAATTAGCCATTGACACAGAAGAAATTATGATGGAAAATTTTTAGTCGAATGAAGGTATTGATTTCAATGACCCTGTTATCCAAGAAAAAATGACTAGAATTACAAGCAAGATCGCTGAAAAAATAAAGTAAACATAGAGGAAGAGTCGAAAATAGACTGCTATGATGAAGAATATCTACAGGTCATCAATTGAACCTCAGATGAAACAAGCTATGGAAAAATCTAAGATACAAAGGAAACAAGTTAAGAAAATTAAAAGTATAATTCGATAGATTGAAACAAGAGGAGCCAATAAGCAGAAGACCCTTCGGGCATGGACCACCATTGTTACTCCAGTGTATATCACAACAAACCACATAGAATGGGAACTCAGGATGAGGCTAATACCAAGAAAGAAAATAACGACTGAAGCAAAAATTTACTTAACAATAGAATCTCCTTCAACCAAGCCAATAGTCGTAGTAGAAGAATGAGCAACAAAAAGGAAGAAGAGGAAACTTATAATTGACTGAAAAATGAATGAAAGAAAGGACAAAGTCTATCAGGAGGACAAAACTCGTGTGAATAATGCGACTCAATCAAATACTCCCCGAAAAAATTGGATATTATAATTTGATTACCATCTCACCTGAATATAAAAATCACAATGTTACCTACGTATATTTAAATTTAGGAAATCCAAACAGATTCAATCATCATCGGGAATCGGGATTAGTTGAGCAAAAAATATTCATTTTACAACATAGCAATAAATGGTGAATTGATGCAAACAAAATGAGTCTTGCAGCATAGTAATAAATTTTGTATAGGTTGGGATATAGATAGTGGGATTTGAAATACTTTAGATATAAAACATTTTAAATATGATCGTGTATATCCTATCTTATACAAAATTTATTGTGATAAGTTGATGGAAAACAATATGCATCTTGCAACATAGTAATAAATACTGAGTTGATGGAAAACAATATGCATCTCCCATCATAGTAATAAATGTTTTATGGGCCTGGGATATACACCTTGGGATTTGAAATACTTTAGATCCAAATCATTTCAAATTGGAACATATGTATCATGTTAGTCCCTAAAGTTGGACTTGACTATGAGAGGGCAAGCTAGGGCATCATCAGGTTATTGCAATGATATTTTATAAACGTTTTGAATAGGATTTGGAAATGGTTGAAGGTTGGTTCAAAGATACAATAAGGATATTCGGATCAATGTACAAAGGAAAATAAACATCACACTAGCTTAGTAAATCAAAAACAATTTGATAAATCATATGGTAAAAAGCAAATGAAGAAAGCAGTATATATGAGTTTTCAATCTGTCCACTCACACATAGATTTTTCATCCCTAAATATCATTAAGAAATAAGAACATGGTACTTGAAAGAAACTCTTAGTTATGAACAATTTAAACAACAAAATGTTCACTGTATTACTCACAACAAAGATACCATATGATTAGCAAGAGATACAAATGTATCCAAGTAAGAAAAAGAAGAAGATAATAACATGAAAAGAATTTCTAACCATCAAAATGTATTTTCCATTTAGTGCCAATATGAAAATATTTTCT